>JARHVA010001202.1:3560000-3607500 GCA_037957365.1 Torreya grandis
ATGTAGCCTATGCATATAATATCAAATCAACTTCTATTCTACCCATAATATACCTATGGACTACATGATTTTAATCTATGACTCAATATTTTTTATATCTATATGCAAGTGAGTTATGTGCAGCTATTTTGCCTCAATCTCCAAGATATCATACTTCATACTACCTGCATTACTTTTGAACCAGTTGATTGTAGTATATCCCATACACTACATACAAACATGTGCATGTCTGTATTTGAACCAAGCATAATTAAATTTCTTCCCATATTTCCATTCGGTAGGCTTCAAAACTCTTGGTACAGGTTCAAAATTAGTCTTATTTAATTTACTAAAGGCACATGCATTAATGATTTATAATTCAAAGTCATATTTTTTATAATTGAGTACTTCAATTAGAGTCAATAGTTTATTATTTAATTCAAATAATCTACTTTATATTTTAATGTAGAGTTATTAAGAGATGAATTGGTCAATATCTAAATTGGATATCATTAAAACATCTTTTTTTTTAATTTTTATTTCATTAAAATATTGTAATAGTAAAGTAAAAACTTTTTTTGGTGTTAGGTTTCAATGTATTTAGTTTTGGTCACTATAGTATATTTTTATATATTCATAGCCTTTGTAATATTTTTTTGCTTGGTAATATTTGGATCAATGTGTCAATATATTAGGGTAATACTTTTCAAAGTCATTTTATTGCTCAAAATAGTATATGTCAAATTAAAAATCAAAAGTGTCATTTTTCTGAGTCGTTGTCTCAAAAGTCATATAAAAAATGAATCAAAAGTCATTTTTACATTTGAAAAATTAGGGGGTTCCAATTTTATTGGAAGCAACCAATAAAGAACCTATTAGAACCATTGAAACATCTTAAAGACAAAAATTTTGAGTAAGTAGTATCATCTACTAGAGGCTAGAGGATACACAGAGGATGGTGGTCTTTTAGGGACCTCTCATCAGTCACCAATAATGGGACTATTGGTGACATATGTGGTGTGTTATTTTTAGTTGTGTGGATTTTAGTGTGGTAGTTATATTTGTTTTTAACATGTGTGAAAATTAAGAATAGTTGTACTTGTTCACTTGTGAATGAAATTCACATGTAACCCTTTTGTATATTTGCATTGGAGAATGCATATCTAAAAATCATTGTATCAATCATAATGAAAGGTTAGTGGTTAACCTAAGGAAACCATTTTTTAAGGTTAGTGGTGAACCTAGGAAAACCATTTTATAAGGTTAGTGGTGAACCTATGAAAACCATTTTGTAAGTTTATTGGTGAACCTATGAAAACAAATTGTAGATGAGGGTGACGGAAGAGCTATGAGATGTCACATGCATGCAAATAAAATCATGAGAACATAGAGGTTTAACATGCTACAATAATAAAAAGAGATATATTGTACCACGTAAAAACTATGGGGGGAATGTTAGGATTAGTTTTCACATTATTTGAATTTAGGGTACTTTATAGAGAAAGTAAATAGTAACTTGTTAATTTATCGAGAGGTAAATATTAGTTGCAGTGTGTTTATAACCATATGGTTAATATGGTAATATTGTATTAGTTAGAATATTATATTATTGAGGTATATTGTTATAAGTTATAATGATTTATTGTATTTAGTTTATGCTTAATTATAGGATTTAGATGAGAGAGAATATTGGAGAAGTTATAGGAATAATATTCCTATATATTTGTATTATGTCCATATTGATTAATAAATCAGAATAGAGATCAAAATATTTGTGTAATGAAATATAAATTCTCTATGCACTATTAATTTTCCTATTCAAATATCCTCCAATTCCCAACATAAACATCCAAGACAAGATCTCAAACTATAAAAACTCATTTTACTACTTAATATAATACCATATGAATAATTATAGTAGATGAGTGTGTTGTATGGTTTTGAAATTATATAAGAACCCTATATATAGGGATTCAATTCTTAAAATTGACCATGAACTCTAATATGGAAGTATTGGCTAGGATAATAAAATTGGAGGGATGTCAGATGAAATAAATATGTATCAACTAGGATGATATAATACAACTAACAAAGACATGAGTTATAAATGTATCAGCTAGGTTGACATAATATAGGGGAAAAAATATGAAACATTTTGTATTAGCTTGGACTATATAGTAGGAATATAGGGTGGCTAGAAAATTTGGATGAAAATTATATAGAGAGGTAAGATAGAAAGAAACTAATAGGAGGTCATACTTATAGTAATTAAGGTATGAAATAACATTATGAAAATATCTCTCACAATGTAATATGCTCTAATCCCACCCCATTCTTGTTTCACCCTTTAAGGTGTACTGTTATAAATATTGATGTGAAAATAATCCGCTATAAGATAAATTTTTAGTAAAGTGATAAAAGTGAAAAATATTAGGTGTATACATATACCCCACCTGAACATCATCATGTGTCATAATAGTGTAACATGGGATGGTGATTTAGGATAGATAGATAGTACCACATAATCATAACTAAGAAAATACTAATGAATGACTAAATAAAAGTAACATATAAATTTGACTTACCTTTTCACATAAATGATGAATTGAAAATACCATAGTCTCGAATGTAGAGGAAATAATAATTGAATTTTAGAAACCTTAAGGATATAAGGATAACAATGGATTTAATAAATGTACACGTATGTGGGACAGTAAATAGATGGATGTAAATTATAATTTATTATATGAATATTATAAAACCAAAAAAAGGAAATCCAAGATTGATAAGGCTAAATTAAAACCAAAAAATCTAAGGGAACATATAATAAAATGACTATGAAAACATCTTATTTAAGATAGGTCAAAGCCTAAATCAAATAAATGGGAACAAAGTGACTGTAAAATATTCTAATAAAGATAGATGAAAAACCAAAGTAAAAATGGGAGAGAACCAACTATAAAATAACTATAAAAACATCTAGTATAAAAAAGTGAAAACTTAAATCAAATAAGGATGTGCAATAATGGAAAGCAAAGACTCTACTAAGTGAAAATTTAAGATCAATGTTTGTGACAAAGAATAATATAGTAGGTTATAAAAATATATAAACATAACCATAATGATGAAGATCATGTGGATATAAAAAATGATGAGAGTTTGTGAGGAAGGCATGGTTTTATTCTCTAAGGTCTTGAAATGCAACTCACAAACTATAAATCCAAAAGGCATAATGAATGAAATGAAAGATTAAAATACATAACAAAGATAAAAAATGGAAATATAAATAATATGGGCATGATTATATAAAATAAATATATATCAAGGGGATATTAGGAAAAAAAATAAGATAAAGGCTGCAAGGCACCACAAGGGTGATATATAAATCCTTAGTAGAATGGGCAAGGCTAAGAACTTTTGACATCAAGGAAATAAAGAAACCCAGATAGAAAGTGTAATCATGATATAAAAAGTGAATTATAATGATCATCTCATGAAGGTTAAATACATGAAAATAAAATGATCCTACATTCCCACAACATGTTCCTTACTTTTCAAGATCCCTCATACAGTCATTGGTATA
The DNA here is from genome assembly GCA_037957365.1 of Torreya grandis. Lineage (NCBI taxonomy): Eukaryota > Viridiplantae > Streptophyta > Pinopsida > Cupressales > Taxaceae > Torreya > Torreya grandis. The sequence goes on from JARHVA010001202.1 coordinate 3,563,563, forward strand.
CCATGAATATTTAGTACTTGTGTAAGAAATTAAGTTGAAATAGAATTTACTATAGGTAGGTAATGATTTAATTAGACCTATTACTTTAGTATATTATCTTACCACACACCATTTGATCTTTCATATATCATGAGAATAAATCTAGAGTTTGATATTTGACTAGAATAAGATATGTGCCAAAAATATCATGTGTTTTTGTGTGATATTAATTCTAAGATATAATTTTGACTTTTTTTTTATAATATGGTTTATGAATATTTTGTATTTTTATGTTGTCCTCCATATATATTTATAATAATAATTAGTGTGTGTTAAATATGACTAAAACAAGAGATTATTCACCTAGTTGATAAATATGCTAACCGAAAGACAAAGACAACTAGAGACTCCCAGACTTACACTTTAGAGAAGAGGACATTGTTGAACTTGGCCCAAGTGTGCCTAAAATGAAAGGAGAGGAAAATATGGAGATCATTGAATTTTTTTCCATGTGAAAAGGGTGATACAATGAATATATTCTAGTATAGTACCACAAAAAGGGAAACTCTTAGCTTCAAAAGTAACTAGGAAAAAGATGGATTTGAAAGGTATTGGTGCTCTAGTTGGCATGTAAAAAATATAGGAGGAAAAGGGAAGGCCAAAATGGTGAGTATTCACCCTTATTTATCTCCTAAAAGTAAATAGGTTTAAAAATAGTTTCTCTAAGTTCTTTACTATGAGGTCATGGAGCACTAGACACCTCAGTTGGATGATGCAAGATGTTTCATAAAAGGGGTTATCTAAAGTGCACTTTGATACCTAAAAATAAACTTATATTAGGAATGATTCAAATCATTCATATTTGTAAATTAACTCCTCACTAAGTAGTGTTTTTCTTCAACATACTAGATCTAACAATGCTTTAGAAAGAGACAAGTGAGGGACAAGCAATCTAGATGAAATGTGTAAGCACTGATTGTAGAGTAGGCTAATTTAAAACTAAGCTACTAGATTATAAAAAATATCAAAAAATAGAGGGTAGAGAGATAAATTACCCTATATTATAATGAAAATAAATTTAGTTTACTCAATTATACAATTCCCAAGAAACCACTCTTCTATCTGACCAAAATTCACATAGTCATAAACAAAGATGGTCCTAAATTATGAGGAAAACCTGATTTTAAAGAAAGAGGAACATAATTACCATATGAATGCAAAAATTATGAACATTATCCTCATAGCCTTTAAATTTTAAGATATTGTATAAAATAAATAATGTTTGGGATTCACCCTTTCTAGCTAAAACTATAGAAATGTATTAGAATAATATAGCTCAGAAGAAAACAAAACTAACTAAAAAACAAAAAAAATATAGGAAATGAAAGTATCTTTTTATTCTAATCTAGACTTTAAATATAAATAAACCAACCCTTAAAATAATAAAGAATGGGTCATATATAGACTTTCAGTCAAATGAGTCATAAGCTTAACCCAAAAATAGGTGGTTAGGATAGATCAACAAGTTGGGACCATTAAGGACTAAATCAAGTTACATTCAAACTATGATTAAGGTGGTAGAAGCCACAATAAATAAATTCCATATGAATTTTATGTACTGGAATGCCTTCAAGATCCTTTTTAGGATTGTCATGTGGCCACATCTTACACAACTGGAGACCATGCCTCTTCTAAGCAAACTCTATCTTTTATGATCTTCACTTGGCCCCAAGGTACACACCACTAGTTAGTTGATTCCAGTACCTAATTCACTTATAATTTAGGCTCCATGATCTCCTTGTCACTAGAGGACAAGTTTAAACTTGATCATATAAACCCAGTTTGACCCACAATAAATTTTCTAGATATTTAATGTCTATATGGGTAAGATGACTGTCAACTCCAAGACCAAAATATAGAGGTATATAAATCCAAAAACTATAAATACCATGCCACATGGTAACATCTCCTTGCATATGTAAATAAATTTTTATTTATGTGCCATGATCATTTCATGTGGATATCTCTCACATATTTTCTAATCAACCAATGGTTCTAAAGTCTATTGAATTTTATTTATCCCTAGTGAGATAAGAATTTTACAAGTGTCATGATCTCACTCACATGTGGATTTACAAGTCTTGGTTTAATGTTTAAAGTGTTTTGAAAACTCCAATGCCTCAAGATTTTGACATGTGGCATCATATCAGACACTCACTTGATCTCCTACCCATCTAAACTCTAATTGATTTGAGGGTGTCAAGAAGTGGGATGTTTCCATGTGACATCATCCAATTCACCCAAAGAATATACTAACTAAAAACCATGTACTAACCATATTAAGGGCATGTAAAGGCAAGATCTCACCACATGAAAACATCTTAGGTGTCTAAGGGATATACTACATGTAAACCATGTACTGATAGTCTTGAGGGTTTGGAGATATAGGATCATGCCACATGGTAATATCTCAAGCATCTAAAAGATAATTGGGTGGGATATTTTTTTAATAAATTTAAAGAAGCATAGGAGTGATATATCAATACCTATTAGTATCTCACTTACCCAAGAGATCACTTTAATATCAAAGTGTACAATCTATCTAGGGGAAATGATCAAGTAAGATTGTGACACATGGCCTTATCCCATGCACCTAGAGACTCGTAGATACTTGAAAATTGATTAATTTAAAAAGGTCATGGGTAAATATAAAGTTGATAGGTGGTATCATCTCAGTCAACTAAGGATAGAAAATGAATGGAGATAACAATTAGACTTTAAAATTTTCAAATTTAAACAAAATAACTAAGTCTAATTATTTGAAACAAAGGATAACTACTCCATTATAAAATAAAAATTGACTAATTCCTTTAGATCAAACATTAAAAACATTATCCATTTAAATCTAACACCAAATAATAAATAAACTAATCTCAGATGGATTTATCAAGAAACAACCTAACTACCAAGATCAAAATCCAAATTAGTCTAAATATTAGCCAATTTATTCAAAGATTCCTAAAGATGACTAAGTCTAAATTGAATCATACAAAATAGTATCCATTTTAGTTTCATATAAAGTAGGAATATACCATAACTAGAGGGTGAATCAACCCAAATTACAAAATCTTACAAGTAATTAATTCCCAAACTGTTGAAAGTGACGTAGTCAAAAAATGAAACATGATAAACATTTATCCAATAAAACTAAAAGAGAGCAATAATAAACCAAAGTACTTAAGGAAAAGACATAGAATGAAACCCATAAATAATTATAAAATTAGTAGAGATCTAAGTTCCTTTTCAAGTTTTGATAATTTTGGTAAGACAAATGACCATAAAATTTATGATCATAAAATGTTAGCATGGATGTCAGTGTATCCTCTATTTAGTAGGTTCATGCCACATGGTAGACATTCACTCATCCACTACCTAATTAATTATCCACATGCACTATTTACCTTTGTGGTATTGTTGAGGTGAGATATTTACAGGTGTTAAGTTATCAATTATTAGTCTCATCATCAAAGGATCAAAGACACGAACCATCCCAAGGAATGGAGAAATAGGATCATACTGTGTATCAACATCCCAAACATCTAGGAACTCAATAGTATATTAGAGGTGTATGGATTACCTTGGGGCCATGGTGAAGTGGAATTATGCCACCTAGCATGATCACAAGCATCTAAAAATTTAAATACCTATATTATAAGCTAAAATGAACTAGGGGAGTAGGGAAGTAGGATGGTGCCATGTGTCTTCATCCTAAGAATTCAAATTATATCCATAGGGTGACTAAGTCTTAGAGAGGCTTAGGGAAGTGTGTGAGTGACAAGTTACATATTTTCACTTGCCTAAGGCTCTTAGGGGAAGAAATGATGGTTGGATTTTGAAATAAAAAAATATTCATTAGGTTTTAAATACAAATTTTGATCGAAAAGGAGTAAGTCAAAAGACACAAAGAGAATAAATTTTGCCTAGTTGAAGGAAAAGTGACTAAGTTTGAGAGTGAGAAAACATATAAACTTAGTCATTTTTACTTGAACAGAATAAAAAATAGGATAAGTGGATATGAAAGTGTGTGCAGGGAAGTAAAACTAATCTATTAAACAATCATATCTCAGAGAAGATAAATCTTACTTACACTTCTGATTTTTGATACATTAGATATTCAGGGTCATTACCAGGATAGATCTACTAGACCTAACAAAGGGATATCTTACCACAATAACATCATGGGAGATGGTTACAAAGCCTCTGATCAAGAAACATTATGGAATAACCCTATCTATCTCCTATGTTTCCATATTCATAAAGTAAATGATAAGTAAATTAAAATTTAATCTAGTGATCACCAAAGCTTTTAACACAAAGTGGGGGTAATAAACATAAAAATTAAACACGCATAAAAAATCTATACTCATGTAAATGTATAGGAAATATTAATACATGGGAGAGAAGTACAAATGTTAATCTATCTACTCTTATAAAGGAGGAACAAAGTTAGGAATACTTACCTTTGAATATTAACCTGTCAAGCCTCAATATCTTTCTTAGCTAAAGTGATTTGAAAGAGGTTGTTGTGATATGTAAGGATGATATGGATAAATCATCTCTAGGATACATAACCTATTTATGCATCCAAAATGCTTCTCCATAAGACAAGATCCATATCTCCAAAGAAATTATTAAAACCCTAAGGTATTCTCCTTAAATTTAATTTTGGATAAGTAGATGTGAAATATAATAATGTCATTCTTCTCTTCATAAATAAATGATGAAATGAATGTGTATATATAGATGAATCTAACTCTAAACCTTTCTAAAAGTCTAGCTGATAGGGTTGACCCAATCAACTCTATATCATTATTAAAAAAACAAATTAGGTCTTGGTCTAGGTCAGCCAGGGGTTGACCTAGACCCTAAATAATTTTTATCATTTAGAGTGTAGGGTTGATGGGGATGATAATGTAACATAAATCATAGGAAAGAGTTTTAGGATTAAGAATGGGCTAATGAAAGTGGAAAATGACTAGAGGAGGGTGAAAAATAGGAGGAAAAGCTTAGGGGATTGTTTTTAGGAGATGGTTATGTACATAATAAGTGGTAGTATAGGAACAAAAATCTTATGAATCACAAATTATCTACCCACCCCTTTCTCGATACACTGTTAAGGTGTGCACTTAGATATATTGAGACTCAATGGATTATTGCAATAGATAAAGCATCAATAATTGATAAAGTTTAAAAATATTGTGTATACATATTCCCTTCTTTAATCTCATCATGTGTCACTTAGGTGCAATATGGGATGGTGTTTCAGGAAAAGAACATATCAATGCACAATGCTGAGGCTAAATAAGTTGTAGTAAAAACTAATTAAGATAAATGAAATGACATAATTAAAAAATACATACCTTTATTACCTTAGTGATTTAGATAAAGAATAAGATGAAAGAAATGGGAAGGTGTCTAATGTAGGGATCATGAGGTAAACCTTTATAAATTAGCAAAAAAGAGAAAAAAATCACAAAAAATGTAAAATATATATGTAACATGTGAAAAAATTATCTATGATGTCAGTATTCTAGAACATTTTACAATTTAGAAAAGGATCTAGTAGAAACAAAGATGTAATTAAAAGATGAAATCTAGTGGTAATTATTTGATAAGTAAATAATTTTGAATAGTAGATATAAATAGGGTGAAAAATAATTTAATTGTTATCTTTACTATTCTAAGAAAAGAGATCTCTAAGAGACTTAGTTTGAGACAAGATATCCATCATTGTGAGGAGATGACAGTTGAGATGGGAAGGATGCATAAAGTCACAACAAGTGCAATATAGGTAAGCAATTGTGAATTTAAATTTTTTGAGTAGTTTTATGTAAAATTGATCTAAATATATAAAATTAATTGGTAGGAAAAATATAGACACCAAAATTGACCCTAGGAAAATTTTAGGTAAACTAGTGGTAGAATGGGATATTGGGTAGGAAGAAGTCAGATCAATAAATGCCTAAGGAATTTATGGTAAATGGTCAAAAATTCATCACTATGAAGGAACATAGCCGACCTAGTCAACTTAGTTTAAAAGGTGAGCATAAAACAAGTAGCAAACCACATAGCAATGGGTTGATTTAGTACTCTAAGGGGTGGTTGACTATGTAGTAGTGGGTCAACATAGTTTGTAATGAGGAGAAGGCCGACTACATACCATAGGGCTCACTTAGTTGATGGAAGAGGGTCGATATAGTTTGCAATAAGAGGTTGACTATGTAGTAAATATCCAACTTAGTTTTATAAAGTTGAAGGAGTGTCAATTTAGTTGAAAATAGCAAGGGCTGATTTAGTATTGAAAAAGGGTACTAGGCTAATTTAGTATTAAATAGGCTAACTATGTAGGAAAATTAGAAAAGATGAGAAACTAAATCATACTAGTTGATTAAGTAGTTAATTTATGAATTTTTAAGATTGCATTTTTATTATTTATGACATGGAGATCTGTTACATCCTTGTTGTTTGATATTTTTAGAGACATTAGAGATATTTTCACCTAATAGATGAATCATGTCTACTAGATTTATTTGATCATTTAAGTGACATGGATAGAGCTTGACTGGTCACATTAGGTTTCAGAGGTATCATGGAGATGATATGGATCCCACTAAATGTTGATATTTTTGTCATGTTCCTTAGATCATGGGAATAGTTGACCAACACTTTATGATGGGTTTTGGATGGGGATACTATTGAGGTAGGGATTACTCTAGATGATGTCCATGCATTTCTTGAACTTATTATAAGTAATATGATAATAATCACTAACACACCAAAGGATGTAGATGAAATACAATCACTAGCTTAGTGGGATACATGCTCAAATAGGATATACCCTAGATTGAGGGTGAAATTATTTGATGTTTATATTGTGACCATTATAGAAATCCAAAAGGTAGTCATATGACATGTGACAATGCGAGTGTTGTGTAATAAGTAGGATGAAAATGTACCATTGTATGTGATAGCCTTGTGGTAGTTAATACTAGAGTAGGGAACACTATATGATTTTGGGGCTATCATTTGGGTCCAAATCATGCATGATATGTATGGGGTGTTATCTAGAGGGTAGAAGACCATGAGACATGTTTTTTTGAGTACTTAGAAATATGAGAAATTTCCTATGTATCAACCCATTGGGTTTCCCCATGTGATTGATGACATATTACCTCAATTCATGTAATGGATATAGTATCATGTATCTCAGGTCATGCCCCACATTCCATCTCTATAGATTATAACACACAAAGATATTTTATGTCATCTATATACACACATTACTATTAGATGACCTAGTTGGTTGACCACTGCTATATGGATGGCACAGGTATAAATCATAGGACATTGTACCTCACATATAGAGCCACATATAATGACATGATTACCATGATATTTTGGGATCCCACACTTGGTGGCTCTTCTAGTAGTGTTTGCTTATTTGGCATGACATGCTAGAGAGCTGAGAGGTGAGGGAAGAGGAGGGGTACTAGTAGAGATACTTGTGATCAAGCCTCATCATGCTAGACCATGGAATAGTTGAGCATAATATACGGTGACAATAGATTTATTAAGGGGAAATGTTATAAATTTGGATGTAGGCACATAACAGGCACCATCAACAAGAGTAGGCACATATGAGAGCTACAAGATAAGATGACCTAGTAATAGATATAAGACATAGCTAGTCTATAGAGGCACCTCTGAAGAGAGGATCAAGGTATTCTTGAGTGGTGACTCTTAGATTTAAAATGGTATAAATTTTGCCCATAAAGTAGGTGCTCAATGAATAATTAAATGGAGAGACCGTGCTTGGTAGATGAGTAGATAAAGAGACAATGGTTGGTGACACCAACACTATTGAGAAATGTTTTAATTTTGATTTAGATTTTGATATAGTACACTAGTTGCATTATTATTATGATAGATGGATGATTTTAATCTATGTGATTTGATGCCTATCTAGTTTTTGTTTTATAGATCTTAAAGTGGATAAGGTCAGATGGGGAGCTGTGATTGTGATCATGCATCATGACATTCTAGATGGGGTGTTATCTCCATATAAATCCACCACTCTGGATGTTCTTATGGTTCCATCTACCCTATCCTAGGTAGGATGGTTTATACTAGTGGGAGAGGACACAAGGAATCTTTAGGCACACAGGGATGGTTTAAAGCCACTAATAGAGGTGGGAGAGGGAGAGGCACAAGATTGGTAGACCTTAGCATAAGAGAGAGCAACACATATGGCTACTATTATCAAGATTAAATAGGTGTAGGCCTAGGTGGCTAATCTATAGGGATAGATAGTAGGTTTGAGATCATAGGCTACCTCATTAAACCTTACCATTCAGAGGGGACACTACCAGGTATCTATGGGCAACATGGATAAGCCACATGATAGGCAAGATGGAACCCAACCTTAGAGTTGGAGAGATTGTACTGTGTATTTTTATAAAACACATTATATACACACACATACATATTGATAGTTATATTGATCTCATGATTTATACTTGGATGTGGATGTTGATGCATGGATATATTTCTTTCTATCACATGTATTTATCTTTTTTTGTATATGTTATCAAAAATATATGTTGAGTGTTTTGTTTTTTGGCATTATGTGATACACATGCATGGTTAAAAATAACTTAGAAGAGTATAAGTAATCAAAGATAAATGTCCTACACATTATATCATGATGTGAAATGTGTTATAACAAAATATGACTAAATATAAGAAACCAAATATGGTAAAGAAGGTAACAAATGTTTTTAAACCATGTAAAAGATTGGCACCAAATTAAAACAAGATAAAATCATACTATATCATGTCAGGAAGTATGAAAAAAATATAATAAAATAGAAAACACAATCAAAATCAATGGTAAAAATAAAATAATTAATAAAATCAATCATATTAAATCACGTTGAGAAGTATAAAAGGGAAGAGACAATTGGAAAATTAAATTAAATTGATCACACTAATTCAGGCTGGGAAGTATGAATAATTTTTTTATAAAATGGTTATAAGCATACATGTAATTGTAAAATAAGAAGATAAAAGTGAAATATTAATGAATCAAGAATAAAACATACTTTATCAAGATGGAAAGAATGTCAATGATGTGTAACTCATAATCAATCACTACTTATCTCAAATTTGACACATGTAATTTTATTGTGACTTGGGTACTGGAATGTTTTGTGAGGAAAGCCTAATCCTATCCATGGTTTTATATTGAAACTAAAAAAGGGAACACCAATTAGGTGGAAAAAACTATGAAAATTATTTTAAATGGATTTTTTTAATGTGGTAATTTGTGAGGAAGGCCTAGTCCTATCCATGGTCTTATAATAAAACTCACAAATTAAAACCCTAGGGGTAATGATTAGTTAACAAAATACTATTTCTAAAGGTAAAAATTTAGGAATGTTGTAAATGTAAGAGGTAATGTAAAATTTATAACATATGAATATATGATAAGACCATAGGAAACATGAGGCACACTAAATACATAAGAAAGACACTAAGATCTAGTGACCATCAAAATACAAAGGATACCCCTTGATAATAAGCACAAAGTTTTATAGGAAAATAAGTGAGATACTAAGATCAAATCATATTGGTTATATGAATAATAAAGGTAAAATGGACCTATTATACCATAACATGTTTCCCATCCTTAGGACCTCTTATTGAGTTGTCAGTCTATTATGAATATTGGGTACTTGTGTGAGAAAGTAGGTAGTATCAAAATATTTTTTTACTCTTCTTTCCCAATCTATTATCCTACCAGACCCTAATGGACCTTGAATATATCATGAGGTAAATTTTGGAGTATGATATTCTATTAGAAAAAAGAGATGTGTTATTAATCATGTCTTTTAGTGTGATTTTGGCTTTTGAAATTTGTATGTGGCCTTTTATATCATTGCATTTTGTTTAAATGATTTGGATTTTAAATTTTATGGCTTTTAATATTCCTTCTCCATACAAATTTGGAATAACCAACATGAGTGATAAAATTGATACACATGAATGAGCTTTAGACTTTGGCCAAAGGAAGCTAAGTATCCAAAGACATGACTAACTAAACACTTAGGCTTGCATATGAATCAATATGTTATTTCAAGTTTCAACCATGTGTATGCTTAGTTTTAAAAATGAAAAAAAGTGAATAAATGGATATCTAAAGTAGATAAATAATAATAATATTACAATGAGATGACTTGTTTGCTAATTAATTGCATGGTAAATAAGGATTACTAAGTTGAACAATGTTTTTATAACCAAGTCACAATAATACTTATTCTTGTTGTTGGGATAAGGTATCAAAAGAACATGAGAAAATATAGAGATGTCCTTGAAAATAAATTAAATCATAAATATAAACATGTAATCATGGAAATCATGAAGATAAACTATAAAAAAAAATATAAAAGAACATGAAACCATATATCAAAAAAATGCATAATATAAAGATCCATGACAAGTCCAATCCAAAATCATAATGAAGAATAAAGTGAAATAACACCATGTTTTGTTCGTAAATAATGATAAATATATCCACAAATATTATCCATAACATCTAATTTATCTCTATTAAACAAGATCCTAACTACAATAAGAGTCTTATATATCCTCAGGGCAAGTTGTGAAAATATCTCTCATCAAATCTCCTCAATAGAAAATGTACATATAGCTGAAGGATCATGATCATGAGGGTTCTTGTTTATAGAATAATCAAGAAGGGGAATTGATCCTAGAATAGTAATGGTATCCATGGGACAAGAAGGTGAAACCACCAGTGGAGAAGGAACCATAGGTGGGGGAGAAGATACAGGTTGCATAGGAGCCATAGGTGAAGAAGGAGCCACAAGTGAAGAAAGAGGAGCCTTTTTAACTGGATGACCTATGGGATGAGAAATAATAAGTGTAGGAATGATCATAAGGTGATCATCAAGATGTTATTTAAGGATGCAATAATGATTGATATGATGAGTATTGTACTAGTTTTATAGATAATATACCCATCCATATTTTAGAATATACTTAGGTAACAACTTAGGAAGAGGTATATCCTTATCTTTAGGCTGATGAAGTTTAGGGTGCAATGTGTCGATATTTATTTGAAGTTTTTGACAATGGATGGAATAATGATTATCTACATTATAGAAGTAAAAACTAGGCTTGTTAGTATACTTTAGGGGTTTACTAATGGAAGGAGTAGAATTAAAATCTAGGTAAGGCTTGTATAACTACAATAATCTAGTTTAATGACTTTCAACTCTATAAATATCATAATAAGGTTGATCAACTCATTAGGGAGGCAGGGTATAAAGTTTTGATAAAAGAAGGCCATCATCAAGGGGAGGTGGGGCTGGTGGAGAGAATAACTTAGGCTCATCTAAAGGAGAATAAAAATCAAATATAAGATGAGGCTAAAAAAAAGGTAGAGTAGGAGTAGGAACTAGATTAGGCTTAGTTAAGGGAGAAGTAGGTTGCACATAGGGCTTAAGGATGGTAGTGATCATCTCTAGGGGAAGTAGGCTATAGGGATCCTAGTATCTAATATAATGATAAGGACTAGTCATAACATGATCAATGAGAATGATCCTAAGAGGCTCTACCAAAACTAGAAGTGCACCATATGAGCACCCCATCTCTACGCTATGAAAAAGAGGAATAATACTAGAATTAAGAACTATATAAGAAGGAATATGAATAGATGAATTGAAATATTGAAGCAAAGAAGAATGATATCGAAGAATCTTGGCATCTCTAGCCTATACAAGTCCTCTTAAAAATGGATCATCTAAATTATAACCATCATAATAATCAAGAGTATGAAGGTTGATGGTGCAAGTAGGTATTATATTTTTGTCAAAAGTTGTGTGATGAACAGAATGTTGACTTTTGGTTAAGACCATGGGTATATTGTTGATAGGTGGATGATAAGAACATAGATTCAAGGATGATGGAAGTTAGGTGATGAGATGAGGGGATAAATCTAAAGTTTTTATATTGAGGTTAATTTCATCTAGACATCATGATTAGAATCTAAGAGGTTAGACAGTATGTTCTTGATGAGTTTGGGGTGACCATGATAACCTCAAGTAGAGTTGAAAATAAAATTAAAACATTGAGATTCCCTAAATGGGACACATAGGAAAGGTTTCAAGGGTTGGAATTTTAAATACACCACATTCTTGGAATTGTTTGAAATTTTAAGGGTTTGTGTCTCTTTGAATTTGATTGAAAACACCATTATGTGGAAATGTGACACAATGGTAGGAAGATGAAGATACAACCCTCATGCAATGAGTTTAGGGTCTACTAAGCAAGATGTTGTAGGAAAGGGGAAACATAAATATCATAACCTTCACTTGAATAGTGACAAGATGGATGGTAATAGGAAAATAAATGAAATCTAAAGGATGCATTTACCTTCTATAATAACCTTGACATGTACTATGTGTGGAATTAAGATTACACTCAAAATATCTAAGAGTTTTAATGAAGTCAAGGGAGGTGACACAAGTACCTTAATCATCATCAATAAAATCACACTTGACTTAGATATCACTGATTTAAATGCTTATTAATAGTGGAGGAGCATACACACAAATTAGAAACTCATCAAGGATCATGGAAGCAATAAGAAATTTTAGGGAAAGAGAAGTGTATATTATTTCATCAATGTGAATAGACATCTATTCACATTGTTATAAGATACTATCTTTATACCCATATAAGGTAACTTAAAGTACAACTAGGGGAGGATGAGGGATGGTTATTTGAAATAGTCATTTCATTAGGTGGTTGTGATAATGAAGGGAAGTTTACATGAGTTCAAGAAATGTATTTGAGATGGGAGATTAGTAAGTTCTATGATGGGGTCCCATTCATCATAACCCATGGAGGGAATAATAGATAGAGGCATATAATGTTGGAGGAGATCATGGGAAGGAGGATTGGAAGTGAATTCAAACGTGTGTTGATAATATGTAGATGGTTTAGTTTGAGGATGAATAGTTTGATTATCTTTAGATGATGGGATAGTTGTTTTTGGTAGCTCTTGTGATTGATTTGAAGAAATTTTATTACAAGATTTAAGATTTTTGTTGATGGGGATGTTGGGGTATTTTTATAAATAGTGTGAGAGGTATTATCCAATTGAGGTGTTGTAAGTGGTTTTTAGAAAGAGATAAGGTCCTCTTGCCCCAACTCTATTAGATGAGATGGGAAATAATCTTAGATAACATAGAATGTTAGGGAGGTTTGGTATGTGTGGGCTAGATTAGAATCAATGAAAGCATCTAATATTTTCCTATTAGTCATATTTACCATATTATCCTTGGGAGTTTGGTCTATAAGACTTTCAATGTTATTAGTGGAATGACTAGGCTTGTCATTGCTATCTTGATGATTAGGAATAGGATCTTTATACATGGCAATATGAACATTAGCTTGGTTCAAATCTTGATTTTTATTTTATGTTTATTTATATTTAAATGACACATAATAGGCTTGTTGGTGATTATGCATGAGTGACTCATGATCAAAGTTTGTTTTGAGATTAAAATACATAGCTAAATTATGTAATTTTCTACAAATCTCATGAGAGTGACCCCAACTTACATGAAACCAACAAAACTTATTTGTATCATACCATGATTTCATAAGTTGAGTGGGCTCAATATCTCATGGTAGAGGCCTTGGTATATGCTTTTGAATCTCAGATATGGATAATGGATTATGAACATTAATGTTGTCTATTTGATAAATTTAAGGATTAGGGGTGTTGTTTAGATGGGGAGTATGATCCATAATATGGGTGGGATCGATGGATTGAATATTGTGAATTTTACCATAAAAAATAGTAACACCATCATTTTTATCATGGTTTTTATTTTTACTGAGCATGCAAGTGCCCATGGGAGGATGGGATGGTTCAAATTGGTGTAAAAGAAAATCTTGGCATTTGGCTTGGTCAAGGGCTTCTTCCAAATTTCTTGGAGAGAGTCCTAACCCAATATTACAACTTGGGATAAAGAACATTAGTGAATAAATGAAATAGGTTTTCATCCACTATCTTATGCTCACACTTATTAGACAAGTTCTTCTATCATTTGATAAAATATTATGCAGTTTCAGTTTTAAGTTACTTACATTTGTTAAAGTTAGCCAAGGCATGCTCATGGAGATCACTAGTTTGAAAATCTTGTACTATGGAATTCAATAGATATTCTAAAATAGTGATAGAATGGTTTTTGAGTTTATGGTACCAATATAATGCATCTTTAGAGATTGTTTTCATTAATATCCTGGTAGCAACAAAAGTGTTTAATTTGACCCAATCTTTATATATATTACCAAATGTTTTTAAATATAAGGTAAGATCAGTTGACCCATTGTAATTAATGGTAGGTGTGATACCTCCTATGTCTATATTTGAAATTTTAGTGATAAGAAATTCATTTTGAAGATGTCTAATCATTTTGTTAACAAGGGGTGGTTGAGGAATGAGGTTTCCATGGGAATCCCTAAGGGGGAGGGGGTTGGGGCATTTTCAGTGTGTTCCCCGTGGAACCTATTGAGTTTGATTTTAAAGGTGAATAAGATGATTCTAAATTTGCATCATTTGATTGGAATTATTATTTTGAAAAGCATTCATTTGATTAAGATTTTTTAATAATACTTAATGGATTTGAGTAGTATCTTGACTAGTTTGCATGGAATATGAAACATTCATATTGATATTAGTGGTTTAGTTTGCACTATGAGAAGTGGAATACATGAAACTAGTGGTGTGAGAATCATTGGTAGAAAAATAAGCAATAGTAGTATGATTAACATGTGTATATGCACTAGTAAAAAGATTGGTATTAGAAGAAAAGGAAACATTAGAGCATGATTAGTGTTGGTGCAAAATGATGAATTAGTGGCTTTTTTAAAGTGGAGGGGCCTTGTAAAAGGCCCACTAGAGGTATAACCTACCATGTTAGTGGAGATACTTGTCATGGAGGTTGAAGAGACCAAAAAAGAAGAGTTTATAGTATGAGAAAGAGTCAAAATAGAAGGGAGAGGTTGAGAATCAAAGGTGTCACCCCCAAATACATGAGAGAATGTTGGGGAGGGTGAATGGGGTTTTTTTACTTGACCACTTATCATGAGATTATAAATAATTGAAGGGTATCTTCCTCTATGTTGATAAAACTCATTAATGAATAAGATCATTTCAAGTGTGTACTCTAATTCTATATGATATTCTAAGGTAAAAAAAGGATTATGAATTTATGATGAATGAGGAGAAGTCCCATAATTGGTAGTGAAAGTGGCCACATTTATATTTATTTCATCTAAAGTGGAATCCACAAGTTATTTTTGGGGAAACCTATTAGGATTGGTAAAGTTCATTATGTCTATTGTATTCAAATCTATGTGTCCTCAAACAAGAATTTCATGATGAGAAAATTAGGATAAAGGGGTGATACAAAGACAAAATTAGGAGGATAAAGAGTCAAACTAGTTGACTGTGTTTTGTAAACTAGGTAACAAAACATGGAGATAAAATATACAGTCATGTAGGTCAACTGTATATTATTGAATAGGGAACTAAACAAGGATATAAGGATACACAGTCAAATAGGTCAATTATGCACTACAAGTAGGAAGTTTAAATATTATTTAAGAGATTGTATTAAATAGAATAATAGTATTCTAAACTAGAGAATTTTTTTCAAGATAAATTGAAACAAAATGAAATTAAACACACAAGTAACTGGATCAATGTGGATGATCCAATTAGAACACACAACATAAACCTTTTACCAATGTTGGCCAATGTAATTTTTGTAATAAAACATATAAGGATCAAATATCAAGTAATAACTATAAATTAAATGCTAACAAATTGGTCATATTAAGTGTTATTAATTTATAATAAAGTTTAATGTTAATGTGATTGTTAATTTGGCTGAAATAAGGAACTAGAAATCAATCTAAGGCTAGTTTAAGGACATTTAGGCTTAAGGAGATATATGTTGGTGATGGTGTTGGCTTGGTATTGGGGCTTACCCATCACTTAAAAATCCTTCACTGATAAGGGTGTCGGGTGCTTTTTCAATATATACCATCAAGCACATGTTTTTACTTGGCTAAAAAACCAAGTTGGATTCCCCCTTGGTGATGAAATCCAAGTAAGTAAGCCTTGATAAGGTAAATGTTTAATGATTTTTGAATGAAAAGTGATTTGGTAGTGTGCACAAAAGGGAAAATAGTATGAATAAAATTGAAATTTGAAAAAACACCTATTTAATATATGTGAGTTACTGTAAACATGAAAATAACTAAAAAGGAAAGGTGAATTAATTAATAGCAAATAAAGGTTAATTACTTGATTGAGAATAATACAGATTGGTTCAGGTGACATTATATGTAAAAAATATAAATAGATTCAACTGGTTGTTATTTTTATACATAAATAAGTTCTATAAGAACATAGTCTTATAGGTCAACTATGTATTCTGTATGGAAGATAGACTATAGAACTATGTCGAACAGGTCAACCTAGTTTGTTATAGGGCTATAGTTTCATAGACTATAAACTTATGAAAAAATAGTACTAAAATAAGAACTAAAATGATAGAAAGAGAAATAAATGAACCTTCATGGTCTTGAGGATGTTTTAGATTTAAAATTTTTATGTTGTGATGTTCAAATGTTATTTCAAAATAAATGTTAATTGAGTCGACAAGTTTGACCAAGTTTTCAAAATTGTGTATTCTAAAGAAGAAATGAAGAATATATTTTATTGGTTTGACTATGTTTGCATAACTATATGTTGATCGAATATAATTGTAGACATAGTTGACTCATTTGAATATGTATGTGATTCTGGATCTAAAGAAGAATACTATTCTAAACTATTCTATCTAGTAACCTATAGTTGGAGAAGACCTATACACACATAACATAGTCATTTTGGAGTGATTGTGTTAAACTTACACATATAGTGTTATAAATATAATTATTGGTTTGATACAGTACTAAAAATTTATAAAAATATAATATGATGACAAAATGATGGTGTGAAATAAAAATTACAAGGGTTTGATTCATGTCAGGTTCACAAGAATGTATGCAAAGGGAATTATAACTAATCTACTAATAAATCTTAGCTTAGAGAAGATAAATCCTAATTACTCTTCTTATTTTTGATACATTATATATTTAGGGTCATGACCAAGATGGATAGGATAGACTTGACCAAGGGATATCTTACCAAAATAACATCATTAGAGAGGGTTTCAAAGTCTCTAGTCAAGAAACACTATGAAATAACCCTAGCTAGGTCCTATGTGTTCGTATTCACAAAGTAAATGACAAGCAAAGTAAAATATAATCTAGTTCTCACCAAATTTTGTGGCACAAAGTGGGGGTAATAAAAATAAAAATTAAATAGTCATATAATATCTATACTCACATCAATGTATAGTAAATCCTAATGCATGGGAGAGAAGTACAAATGCTAATCTATCTACTCTTACAAAGGAGGAACAAAGTTAGGAATATTTACCTTTGAAGATGAAACCACTGAGCCTCAATCTATCTTTTGGCCAAGGTGATTTGCAATAGGAGGTTATGGTATGTAAGGATGATAAGGATAAATCAATTCTAGGATACACAACATATATATGCATATAAAAGTCTTTTCCACAAGATAATATTCATATCTCTAAAGAAGGTATTAAAACCATAAGCTTTTCTCCTCAAGTATAATGGTGTATAAGCATATATGTAATATAATATTATTATTATTATCTTCATAAATAAATGAAAAAATGAGTGTGTATATATAATTTAATCTAACCCTAAGCCTTTTTAAAAGTTTAGCCAACAGGGTCAGGCTAATTGACTCTGTATCATTTTTGATAAAAACAAATTAGGTCATGGTCCAAGTCATGCAAGGGCTGACCTAGACCCTAAATAAGTTTTATCAATTATAGTAGAGGGTTGATGAGGTGGATAGTGTAACATAAACCATTGGAAAGGGTTTTAGTCTTATACAACTGAAATGACTAAGTCTAAAAAATGAAGTGATACAAACTCTTAGTCTACTTAGCTCAAAATAAAGTATAATTAGACCCAATTAGCTTAATAGAAAGATGAAATAAGCTTGAAATAGTTAGATAATTTGTATAAATCAAAGCTAAAATGTTTTTAAAAAGGAAATTTTCATGCATTTCAAAACAAGATCAAATAAATTCCAATACTTATTATATTTAACAAATTCAACTATTTATATCAATTAAGCCCCAATTACAAACTCTTTTAGACTAAGTACATATAATGGACACTTTAAGTTTATAATTAGTTCAAAGAGTCAATTAAACATAAAATTATGACTACAACTTCCTAAGGACCCCTTTTTCCAATCAGAGCAATAGATCAAACATGCCTAAGGTACAAACTAGATTAAGGAAAAGACTAAACTCTAAATTAAAAAGAGATTCCACTATTTCATGAAGAATGTAGGACCTACTATGTAAGAAATAAAAAAATGAAGAATCTACTGGAAAATACTCTTGAGTATTTTGGAACATATAAAAACTAATTATAACCTAAATTATTTGGATTATCCCAATCCTAGAACATGAAAAACTCATGGAAATATAATAAGGTAAATATTGTAGAACCCAAATCAAATAATCTTGTTGACCATTGTGTGTTAGTGTATGCATTTAGTGTTGTAATTAGGATCATACAAATATTGAATTATACATTCAGATGAATACTTGGATATTGATTTATTTCCATCTAGGCATCTATAGACCTAACATAGTTTCCTCTGGTCTGACCTAAAGCCTTACTTTACTACCAGCCAGGCATCCATATCCTTAGTATAGGTATATTGATTCCCTCAAACATAGAGTTTTTTAATAATAGATTTTATTTCATTTTATTTTAATTTTGCCTTTTCTTGAACATCTTAATCCTAGGTTAAGGACCCCCTGAGAAATTAAAAGCAAGAGTATATTTTTTTCACTCTTAGACCTTGGCTACAATAATTTCATCTAAGTAAAAATAGAGATCATTAAAGTTAATTTTGTGAAATATTTCAAGAGAATATCTTAAAATTTTATACATCCCATCCAACACTTACCAAAACACAAACTAATTTAGAACATACACAAATAACAAAAGCATTTGAAAATAACTTGAAGACTGAATCTAATGCCATAAACTACTTAGAGTAATACACACCATAATTTAATTTATGACACTTACCTTCAAGCCTTTCATTAATTTACTTTGTTGATCAATGTGGGAACTATAAGGAAAAATAATTGGGGAAGGCATAACAATGAAAATGGAAAAAAAAAAAAAAGACCAAAATCAACAAAACAAAATAAAAAAGGAAAAAAAATAGGAAAGGAAAATAAGTTATCTATAGGAATACACCAAGTTGGTTAAAACTTGAAAATAGTGCTTGACAAATTGTCCATTGATAGACAATGAAAAATACTCAATAGTAGACACCTTAGGTGGAATTAATTCTCTCCTAAGTTTTCAATAAATTAGAAGGGTATTAGCCAAATAGCATCTAATTTTACATGTTGACCCTTATTTTCATGAGATTTATACCAAAGGACTAAATCAAAGATCTGAAAGGATTTTGTTTTGGTTCACATGTCAAACTAACATTTGACAACTCCTTGATGCTTTCTAAAGTTCAATATGGTTGTATCACATTTTTATTCCAATTAAATTAAATTCAAGATATGGTAATCCTTAATGAACAAAAAGGTAAGGATTCTAAGGTTTATATGGAAGATAGGGTCTTGGTCATACACTAGATGATATGGGAAAGTAATTAAATAAGACTTAATCCTATTCATATCAAACCATAATGCAAATTTTAAAGTGTTATGCCAGTCCCTAGGATTCCTTTTCAAGATCTTCTTGATTGCATCCCAAAAGTTATTTTTTTATTTAGCTAACCCATTACCTTTTCGAAAGTAATTAGATGAAAACTTATGGATTACCTGATTTTCATAGGCCCACTTGGTAAATTTAAGTGAGGATAAAGCATGGCCATTGTCACATAATAAAATAAATAACATACCAAACCTGGTGATAATATGGTTCTTAAAGAAGTTGATCACCACCTTAGTTGTGTAGTTATTGATTATCTTAGCCTCAATATAACATGTGAAATAATCATTTTTAGTTAGGATAAACTTGTGTCCAATGAATAAATTGACATTTATGGCCTCAAAAAACTTAAATCTCCATTTTGTAAATGGTTAGACCTCAATAACTACCTACAATGGCATGGCTAGAGTGCATTCTCTATGCATAGCTACTTGATAAATATGAAAACTTATCACATGATCATGTGTGTATTTAAAGACATGCAGATAGAAATATCCTATTTTAAGTATTTATTGAGTTGTGGCACTCCCTAAAATGTGGCCAATTTCATACTTCCCATGGAAACCTTAAAGCACATCTATTGTTTCCTCTTTGTTCATGCATCTTAGATATATGTCTTAATGATTTCATCTATATAATATATTTGATTTTATCATGAATTATATTCTCTTCAAACATAAGGATCATCTCTGAGTGGATTTTAGATGATTAGGATATTCATTATTTAAAAAATAATAGACAATGTTATTGTACCAATCATCTGTAGTAATCCTCTACATTGTATATTACTAATAGGTAATTTATGGATCCACTTCTTCTATGGTTTTTTTGATACCTTGGATTTTGACAATATATATTGGTTGTATTTATATGTCAAATTATTATATTATGGTAATGTAATTCTAACACCACTCACTTAGCTCATTTTGCATCAACATTGCCTTAATAACTGGATCATACACAATGACAAATACTTTACTACATAAGACATACTGTCTAAAATTTTTGACAAGTTTAATTAAGGAAAAGGCCTATTTTTAAATGGTTAAATATAAAATTTCAACATTTCTATGTGGGGAACTCATAAATGAGATAAGTCTCTCATCCCCAACTTTTTTTCTCTACATGAAGACTACTATACTAGAATACTCTGAAGTGAAGGAGTAGATATAAAATGACTATGTAATCCAAACTGATGAGCATTGATGTATTCATAATTGACTTATTTATTTTAATGAAAGCTACTTGTGTTTCATGAGTCCTATACATTTTTCATCCTTCTTAAGCTTGTTTTTTAGTGGTTAAACTATCTCTACAAATCCTAAAATAAACTTCATTATGAATTTTATTTTTCCTAATAATGGGTGGATATCTTTATTGATACCCTAAAATCAAATATTCAAGATGGCTTCAACCTTATCTAGGTCTATATAAATACCCCTTTATAAGATGATATAATCTAACAACCTCCCATTAGTCACCCTGTATATGCATTTCTTTAGGTTTAAATAAATACCATGTTCTCTACATCTTTACAAACCTAACCTCATGTACTTAACATGGTTATCTTAGTCCTTAGAAAGTATATTTAGGTCATCCATGTAGATGAAAATGCAATTCTAATGAGGTCCTTGATTGTAATAGCCATTGCCTATTATAAGGTGGTACTTACATTGATTAGTCAAATGAAATCCTCTTATATGTGAATGTACCCCATTTAGCTATGAATGTTGTCTTAATTATATCTTCATAATTGACCATCACTTGATTATATCTTGAGTATCAATCTAGGAATGACATCATTTCAGAGCCATTTACTCTCTATATGACTTCATCTAGTGAAGGTAGGAGATAATTATCCTTATTTGATACTTTGTTTATATTTATGAAGTCTACTTAGAGTTATATTTCTCCACTATTATTTCGAACTAGTACCAAATTTTCCACCAAGGTGGATTTCTTGACTAGATAGATGATCCTTGATGATAGTAGTTTTTGCACTTCCTTGAGTATTAAATATTCCAATAATAGATTTAATAGCCTTTATCTTTGGAGAAATAGTTTTAAGCCTAGATTTAAAGGAATGGTATGATTAAGGATGGAGGTTTTGAACACCTTAAAATCCTCATATCTCCATGTAATAGTATCACCAAAGTATTTCAAGGCCTACACAATCCTTTGGTTTTCAACCAAGGTGAAAGTTATGTCTAAAAGCACATGTTTTGATTCTCTTATATTTCCTAGATTTTAATGTTGATGGGGAATAATTTTTATAGGGAATACTCTATCTATAGCATCTCTAATGATACCACACCTTTTAGTATTTTATTATTCTTCAAGTTTATCACTCCTTCCTCATTTGGATCAAACTCCTCTCGATCATCCTCATCAATGATCTAAGACTCAAATATGTTAGTGTTTGTGATGAAGTTGATGATATTTTGGTCATCATCAAATACTTATAAGTTTATAAAATTGTTTGGAATAGGAATGTAGATCAAATCTACTAAATATTTACTCAATATGGAGTTAGCAATCTGTTCCACAATACTCACAACTATTGCCAATGCATTTTTTGTATAATTCTTCTTTTGTGGAAATGTTTATATGTTAAATTAATTGAATTATTATATCAAGTTCCTAGCTATGTTGTAGTATCTGGAAAGGTGCTTGTCATTACAAGCATAGTTGTTTATGATTTATTTGACCACTAATTATAAATCCTCAAGGACTTTCAAGTTTTTCACCTTCTTCCTTAGTGCAAACTAGATACCATACACTAATGATTCATACTCAGCCACATTTTTACTATAGGAAAATTATATTTAGAAGGCCATAAAATATTATCTTCCTCTTAGGTTGATAAAATTGATCCTGACACCACACCCACTATTTGACTTATAGCCATGAAACTTTAGGGTCTATATATGATCTTTAGTTATATGTAGTAGATTTTGAAAGGTGAGTGCTACATTTATGTTCAGTTATTTACTCTTTTCCCTTTATTGTAATGGGATTTCCCTTTAGTCTCACATTAATAACAACATTCTATCTTGGTCCTAAGTAATAGACATAGGTATAAAACTATTCTTAATGGCAACATATGCAACCTCAAAGTCTTTAGATTCCTTGTTCTCACATTGATGACCTTGATCAAAACTACCATATGTTGAGGTAACAATGTGAATTGAAAGCACATATGGTGTGTAGAGGATATATTCCTCATATATCTAGTCTAATTCTTCAAAATCAAGTTCTTTTAAAATAATCATGTTAATGGGGAATCTCTCACAAGCTTCCACTTCTCTCTCAAGTTGATAAACCCTTAGTTTAGAATCCTTGTATAAAATCTCATTTGTATTATTTTACTTATAAGAATGTGAGCCATATTTATCTCTTTATTAATCCTAATCTGATTAGACATGCCTTGACATTGAAGCCACATGTGGGAGAAAATAGTGGCCATATAACATTGAGTGTTCTAGACTAATATCAACTAAGAAACATCCCATATGCCTTAGATATATCCAACACTTAGGTTTCAATGAATTACTACACCCTAAGGCCAAAAGATAGATTCATATGAATGTGGTTGAGCTTTCCAACCACCATAACCTATGACTTATCTAGCTAAAATACCTTTATATTAGATTTGGTAGGTGTTAGTCCTAGTTGCTAGAAAATTACATAAGGTATCATGTTCCCTAAAGCACCTGAATCCACCAAATAATTATGTAAATTTTTACCAAAAACTCTAATTGTTAATAGAAAAGTGGGAGTTTTAGTTTATTACTTATAAAAATAAACATGAGCATCAATAGGGTTATTATATTATTTCCTTTTGGGATTAGATAATTCTTTTAGCAACAAGTCCTTTTAGTTAGACATCTGAATCAACTTAAACATTGTTATGTTGGCCTTATTTTTCTTGTGGTCCTCAAAAATTTTATATGTTGGTTTATTTTTTAGTGGTTTATCAACTTGGGTAGGTGTATAATTGTTCCTAGGTAGATATGAGGTAATAGGTCCTTTTGGGTGGGGGAAGGGTTATTAATTGAGTTTTCATCAGGGGGAACCTGAATGTTGTTTAAAGGAGTAGAGGTAATCAAAGGACTCTACAAATTACTTTTTAATTTATAGTTATTATCACTATGGATTTTTTTAAAAACATGGTATAAATTTCAAATGGAAAATCATATGTATCCAAGACCATGGAAATTCTCAAATTGTCCCCACTTAGGCCTGGTTTACTATTGTCTAGTATAGGTATTATTTCAAAGTTATCCATATCCTTTTGGAATATGTTTGAGGCTAATGTGAATTGAGATTAATCTATATAAACATGATATGTTTTATTGTATATTATATACCAAGTGGGTAATTCTAGGTCTTCTATGTTTACTAAGTTAGAGGCAATTTTGTTACTTTGAATGGTGTTGTCGAGGGGACTAGGCACATTTCCATGATTAGGCCTAATGTTACACTATTTATTAGTCCTTTAAAATTTGAAATTTATATTTTAAAGTGGTTTATTTTTATTTTGGTTTTTTTTAAGCTACCTACCTATGTAATTTGACTATATCATTAGTCATTCTTTGGAGCATATGCTAAAAATAAATTACCTCAGGGTTCGCAATGTCACCTTGGCTACTTCATGCTTGAGGTGGTGGGTTATCCATTGACATAGTAGAATTTAAAATTATAGGGATAACAAGATGCACTAGGTTATGGGTATTTATATTAGGCAACTGATTATTTTGATACAAAGGAATAACCTACTTGTTGTTGTTAGGTGCAACATAGCCGCTTGAACTAGGCATGATTATAGTGTTATTATAGGCCACTAGAATAATTTTTTGAATTACAAGTTATGAAAATATGTTATTGGAGGAGGATAGGTCTAATTATTAGGCATAAAGTTTAAGTATTAAAGAATAGATTTAGAATTAAATTCATAGTTTATAGGATTGAGTTCATTATAGGTGTGTTTTTCATAAGAACCTAGTTAATCATAGGGACTTGATTATAGGCACCTAGTAGTCCTAATGAGGGAAAGGGACCAACACCATATCATTGAGGCACCATTTTTTATTCAATATTGATTTATTCAATATAGGCCAAGAATAGAGATTTGAGTGTCACTAGGGTCCTCCTAAGGAACATATAATTCATGGGGTCCAAGGATGTCAAATTTGTTTGTATATTGGCAACCTTTATCTATGTATATGGGTATTTTAGCCTTTATACAACTTGTTAAACTTATTATTGAAAATATTTATGGGATATTTAGGTTATCTATGGTTACTTACAAAATGATAATATACTATGGTAGGGTATATCAATATCTTAAAGTGGTTAATGAACATAGTCTCAAGGTTAACCCAAGAGGTGATAGATTCATGTGGGAGACCTAAATACCAACCATTTGGTGACTCATCTAGGGTATATGGGAATAGTTTACAAGTGACATATTCATTTTACACTTGAGTTATGATTAGGTCATCCTTAAAGGTATATTTGTGTTCTTCTACTATTCCTACCACACCATGGATGTATCTTAGGTATAGCTTCTCAAGGATTTTGGGAAAGCCATGGACAAGTCCTATAATGTTCATAAGAAAAATATATCTTCCTAACCAGGTAAGATTATCCATTGTTAGGTTTTGAGGGATATCAAAATGGGTGATGAAAGGAACTATAATATTGGGGCAACTATTAACTGAGTATCTTTATTTGGGCTTAGATTTTGTTTATTTGTATTAGTTATCCTATCTTGAGAATTTAAATAAATAAAACTCACCCTCAAAATACTTCAACATTGGGAAAAATATTTTGTTTTCCAATTTTATAAACATGCAACATTCCTATCTAATAAAATATTTCAAAAATTTATGCACAATCAGGCATGAATATCAAAGAATACTTTGACAAGCCCTCCTAATTCCAATTTATTTGTGGTATGATTGGAATGCAACAAATGTAAGAGGAAAATGGGAGGTATAACTAATGAGGATTATCCATTCCACATCTATTAAAAGATAGGCTTGGAAATAACTTCTCCAAGGTTTTTGTCTACTAGGTCATGGTAAACTAGACACCTTAGTTGGCTAATATAAGTTATTCTATATAATGGACCTATCTAAAGTGTGTTTTGATACCTAAAAATAAATTTATACTAGGAAAGATTAAACTCACTTATATTTATCAATGAAATTCTAATTGATCAATGCTTGTATTCAACATACTAGATCTAACAATACTTTAAAAAGAGATAAGTGAGGGACAAGCAATATATATGAAACATGTAAGAACTAATTGCATATTAGGCTAATCTTAGAAAAAGGCACTAGATTATTAAAAATATTAAAATATAAAGGGTAGAGAGAAAAATAAATGAGCCTATATTGAAATTTATATCAATCTAATTCACTCTATTAGATAAATCCCATGCAACCACTCTTTTGTCTAACCAACATTCATAAAGTCATAAATAAAGATGTGCTAAATTTTTAGGATAACTTGAATCTAAATAAAGAGTAAAAAAAACACCATATGAATGCATAAATTATGAAAATTAGTCTCATATCCTTTTAATTTAAAGATATTGTATAAAATCAACAATGTTTGAGATTCAACCTTTCCATTTGAAACTACATAAATGTCTTAGAAAAATATAACCCATAGGAAAAATAAACTAAGAAAAAATGGAAATACAGAGAATCAAAGGGTATAGTTCTTCTACTCTTGACTCTAAATCTAAATGAACCAACCCTTAAAACAATAAATAATAATTATTATATATACTTTTAGTCAAATGAGTCCCAAACTAAACCCACAAGTTGGACATTAGTACAAGTCAATGAGTTTGTCCCATTAGAGACTAAATCAAGTTAGAATAGGACCATGATCAAAGTTTCAAGGACCATGCTAACTAAATTCCATTTGAATTATATGTAGTGAAATGTTTTTAGGATTTCCAGTTCGCCACATATTATATAGTGGGATACCATGCCTGTTCTAGGTAAATTCTATCTTTTGTGATATTAAATTAGCCCCAAGTTACACACCACTAGTTAGTTGATTCCACTACTTGATTTACATAAAAATCCAAACTCCATGATCTCCATAATGTGAGAGGTCAAGCTTATACTTGATCACATAAACACAATTAGACCCACAGTCAAATTTTTAGACATTAATGGTCTAGATAGTCAAGATTGTCATCTAATATGATCCCAAACCCTTTTTGAGGAGATCCATGTATAAATATTGGGAAGATCACTCCATGTGTTATAATTTCATTGTGTATGAAATCCATCATGTCTTTATGTTTCAATATTCTTCCATGTGGATGCCTCTTGGTAATTTAATACTCGATTGAAGGTTCCAGTGACTTTTCCTTAACTTTGATGAGATGATATTTTTACAATTTTCATGATCTCACTTACCCTAGTATCTATAAGTCTTGGATCAATTTTTAAAGTGGTAAGAATATATATATTCCATAAGATTTTGACACATGGCCTCATCCTTGGCCTTCATTCGACCTCATACCCATATGAATGCTTTAATCATTTTGGGGGAATGGGTAAGAGGGATGTTTCCATGTGGTATCATACCATTCACCCAAAGACTCTAATGCCTAAAAACATGTACTAATTATCCTAGGGCCATAAAGAGATAATATCACACCATGTGGTGACATCCTAGGAAACTGAAGGATATACTACCTACAAACCATGTAGTAACCATCCTAAGGGCCTAGAGAGATAATATCACACCATATGGTTACATCCAAAGTATCTATAGGATCCTTGGGTCGGTTCTTTGTTATAGGATCTACAAAGAATTAAAGGAGTGATATATCAACACCTATCATCGTCTCACTAAACTAAGAGATTTCTTGAATATAAAAGTGCATAGATCACCCTAAGGAAGTGATGAAGTGAGATTTTCACATGTGGACACATCTCATATAATTGAAGACTCATGGATTATAGAAAATACATTACATCCAAAATTTCATGGGGAAATAAATATTCCATAGGTAGTAGATTCAAAACAAAAAAAACTAAGTCCAAAAGTTCAAAACAAAGACTAACTAGTTAATGAAACAATAGAAAATTTATCCATTTAAACCCAAAACCAAAGTAAAAATGAACCAATCTCAAATGGATTGAAAAAATAAACTACCTAGTTACCAAGATCAAAAGTTAAATTATCCTAAGTCTTAGCCATTTTAGTTCAAGATTCCCAAATATGGCTAAATTTAAAGATGAATCATACAAATGAGTGGCCATTTTAGTTTAATATAAAGTAGGAATGGACCACACTAGAGGGTAAATCTACCAAATTATTATAGATAATTAGTTTTTGAATTCTTGAAAGTGACCTATTAATAAGATGAAATATTATGAACATTTATCCAATCAACTTGAAAGGGAACAATAATAGACCAATGTGCTTAAATAAAAGAAATTGAATGAAACCCATAAATAATTAGTAAATTAACCAAGATCCAAGTTCATTTTTAGTTTTAATATTTTTTATGGGCTAGATGGACATAAAATTTAAGCTCATGAAATGATGGCTTGGATGTCAATATGTCCTCCAATTGGCAAGTTCATGCCATATGGAAACCATTAGCTCATTCACTGCCTAATTGATCATCCACATGCATTATTTGCTTCTACAATGTTGGTGAGGTAAGATATTGACATGTGTCTAGATATAAATTATTTGAGGCATCAACAAAGGATCATAGGAATATAGACCATACTAGGGATCAATGGAAACATGATCACATCATGCATTAACATCTTGGGAATCTAATAGATCAAAAGTACATTAGAGCTTCACGGACTACCTCGAGGTCATAATGAAGTGGTATTATACCATATGGTATGTTAATAGGAATATATAAGGTTGAAGGCCTATTTTGGAAGCTAAAAATTCCTTAGGAAGGAATAAAGTAGGATGGTTCCACACATCCTCATCTCGAGCATCCAAAATATCTCTACAAAGTGATTAAGTTTTGGAGAGGCTTGGGAAGCCGAGCAGGTAATAATTGGTAGCTCCTTGATTTCCTAGGGATCGTAAGGGTAGAAGTGACAATTGGAATAAAAAAATAAAATAATCATTAGGTTTTAAATATAATTTTTTTCGTAAAATTACTAAGTTAAAATCCATAAAGAGAAACAATTTTATCTTGTTAAAAATAATAGTGTTTAAGTCTAAAAGTGAGACAATATAAACATTCAATGACTTTTATTTGAACAAAAGCAAAAATGGGATAAGTGGAGACAAAATCACTAGATAAAATAGTCTCTTCCACTCTTGAAACATATAATTTAGTCTAATATAATTGGAAAAACTAAGTCTAAAATATGAAGTGGTACAAACTCTTAGTCTACTTAACTCGAAATAAAGTAGAATTGGATCAAATTAACTTAAGGAAAATATGCAAGAACCTTTAAATAGTCAGATAATTTATATAAATCAAAGGTGAAATGGTATCAAAAAGCAAAATTTTAGTATGATCCAAGAAATACAAAGACTTATTAGATTTAACAAATTCATATATTTATATCAATGAAGCCCCAATTACAAACTCTTTTATGCTAAGTGCATATAATGGAAAATTTAAGTTTAGACTTAGTTCAAAGAGTGAAGAAAATATAGCATTATGAATGCCAATTTTTAATTACCCATTTTCCAATCACAATAATAGATTAAACAAGATCAAGGCACAAACTAAATAAAGGAAAAGACCAGATTTTAGAGAAAAAAAGAGGTTCCATGTTTTCATGAATAAATTAGGCTATGTTGTGTAAGAAATAACAAAAATATATGTAAAATTATGGAAATGGAAACCTATGAAAGTCAAAAACTACATTAAGGAACGTAATGTCATTAGGGAAGCCGTACAAACCTACATCAAGTTTAGTACAAGCACTAATAAGAGGAATCATCCTAAAAGAGGTAGAGTGCTAAAAGATATCAAAGAATCACAAGGAAAGTAAAGCCAACTATAAATTACAAGCAATTCTAAAAATTTAAACTTGAAGGTGCTATCAAATATCCATAAAGTAAATTAAGGATGTCTATAACTAAAATAAAATGTTGAAAAATAAAACCCAAACGTGATAATAAATATCTACAATAGAAACTAAGGATGACTATAAATTATTCCAAAAAGGGACAAAATAAAATGTTGAAAAACAGAACTCAAAGGTGATACCAAAGATCTATGAGGGAAATTAAGGCCAATTTTAAATCATTACAAAAGAGGGGAAAATAAAATGGTAAAAAATAAAACCTAAAGGTGATATAAAATATCCACAAGGGAAACTAAGGCCGACTATAAATCATTCCAAAAGAGGGGGGAAATAAAATGTTAAAAAATAAAATTTAAATGAGCTACAAAATATCCAAAAGGGAAATTAAGGTTAAATATAAGTGAAATAAATCATCCCAAAATATGGGGGAATAAAAGGACACCAAAGAACCTATAAGTAAAAAATGGCTGAAAATAGAAAATCAAGCTTGTAAAAAGAAGATACATATGATGGCAATTTATGAGGGTACACTATTTATTTCCTAGGTATTAAAATGTAACTCAAAATTGGAAAAACCAAAAGGTGTTATAGTGAAAAAAAATACCTAATGACCAATAACATGTTGATAAAACATGCATAATAATGTATATGAATGGTGGATCTAGATGTGATATTAATATCAAAGGCACACATGTCAATGAACACTAGATATAGGTGGGAAAACCTTAAACATAGGTAAAATATTAAACATAGGTAAAAAATACCACAATGATTATTCATATAATGAGAAACATAATACCCAATGCATAACACCTTCTCCTCTAACTTCTTCTCTTAAAATTTCTTCACAATACACTGTCTTATCACATATGCAAAATTAACACACCTAACTTACACAATGGTCTTGTTAACATTACAAGTTACAACCCAGCTTGTTATGAACATTATACTCAACCATTAGAATTTTATAATTCTAAATTTTTATTATATACACATGGTAATATGATCATTATAATGTGACCATTGTAAAGTGTCCATTGTAATGTGACTGTTACAAAGTGACTATTGTGACTAATGGGTTCTACCTTTCCAAAGGTAACATGGTACGACCTTTCCAATGGTAACATTATATGGCCCATCTCTCCAATCATCATATAAATCTTCTTTAATATTTATTTATATGAGCATGACTCAAAATAAATAATAAAGCATATTATTATTTATCTAATGTAATATAATATATCAAGGGTACATGAATTCACCACTTAACCATTAATTATTCCAACACTCCCTCTTATTGTTAAATGGAGATACATGCCATAATAAATTTTATAATTATGAACTTACCTTCCATGAACCATCCACATGATGAGTTTTAGGAGGTAACAGAAAAGAACTTTCACTCCATGAGTCATCCACACTATGAGTTTTAGGAGGTAATAATTGAAGTATATAAAAAATATTTATCATGTCATAGTAACTTAAAGGTATTATAGTATGTAACCATAGTCACATTTAAAGGAATTTCATTGGACACCCATAGACACCTAAAGGTGTTACATTATGTAACAATAGTTACCTTTAAAATAATTATTCTATACACCCATACACACCTAAAGGTATTACACTATGTAACCATAATCACCTTTAAATTAATTATACTATGTAACCATAAACCACTTAGAGTGAGTTTATCCTAGCATGATCATGATATTACATCCCACAATTCTCATAAATAATCAACCAATAATATTAGAGCCTTTTATAACATAAGGAACTCCATGCCAAAAAGTATTGGTACAATGTAAACTTCAACATGAATTTTACCAAAATAACATAAAATGATTTATTAAAATTCTTTACAATGAGAATAAATATATAGAGAAAGAAGAAACACATAACCCACATGGCCATTAAGAATTGACATTGCCATACACACTCCCCCCAATAGTTACTCCAAGAGGCCCAACATTATATGAAACTAAAAAACCTTAGAAGCACCAAGTAGTTTTATGAAGATATCTTACACACATAAAGTTATTATAACATCCTTCATAGCCATAAGGCTTCTTTAGTAGCTTCCACATGAAGTGTTCCAAGTGATAACACCTACACCAAACATAAACACATATCTAGAAGTAGATTTTTTATCTATAATATCACCAACATGGTTAACATCACAATAAACATATAAATTAGCATTATCAAAGGAATAATAATGTAAACCAAAGTTTATAGTTCTATTTATATATTAAATTATCTGATTTGCTAATTTCCAATGATTCAAATATGGATCTTGAATGAATCTACAACGAACACCCACATCATATGAAATATCTAGGCTAATAATAGTTAGATAAATCAAATTACCAATAATATAACTATAAAGACTGGGGTTAGCTTCATCAAATGTAGGTTTTGGATTGATATTAACACCAACTTCAATAGTATATGTAAGCATACAATCAATCATGTTAAATTTAACAAGTAGGTTATGTGGAAACTAAAATTAAGATATAACAATAGAATTTGTATCTTGATATAGAACCATTCTATGAAAATGATGAAGAATTCCTAAGTCAATAATCCCAAAAAATTGATATAATTAACCTTTATTTAAAATAATTAAACTAAAATAAATGATAACAATAATAAGGTTAAGATAAAATGACCATTTTAAAATTTAATAAATAGATCATTTAACCTTTGCATTAGGAGAAGCCATGAATTTTAAAATCAGCACTAAAATTTTTGATTTTATACTAAATTGACACCAAAATGGAATATAAATCAAACCTTTTAATGTTTATATACTTGATTTTTCAATAAAAATGGATATTATAGTGAATAGGCAACAGTATCCACTTTGTTTGTTGTAAAATAATTTAAAAATTACGCAGAAACACAACAAAGGTGAAAGTTGCAAGTGTTGCAAGATAACATATACACTAAAATTAATATAAGGAAGATTAAAAACAAATAATGTATCATCCCAATGAATATATAATGTGTAAAAACTTAAAGATCAACTGGTTACATAACCATCTTTAACAAAAAGATGACAAGTCAAGGGTGTCAAAAGTGTTGCAACATTCACACGTGAGAGATTGAATGGCTAACAAAAGGTCATTTTGACTAATTATTTTAAAATAAAATAAACTATATTTAACCAAAAAATATATTGGGATGGGGATTTGAACTCAGGACCTTGGATCTACAAGTGTTTTCTAAAAATACACTAACTTCCCTTAGTCAACACAAGCCTTTACATGAAAAATATACATTTTAAAGCAAATTTAATTAATTATGATTTTTAAATTCAAAATATTAAATACATGTAAAAATTAATATTTTCTTACTATTAAAGTTTATTGATTATTTTTAACTTTTTAATAAAAATAAGTCAACAAAGGGGTCCCACCATGACTTCCATGTAATAAAAGTATTTATTAAAAAAATCCATTTAATAAATACATTGGAATGAACTATTATTTTTGAAAAACTAGGGAATATATAAGATCCTTTCATTTTATCTATCATATTTACAAGTTGAAATCTTTGTAGTTGAAACTATAACCCATGCCTCTCCTCTATAAACATAACCTGAATTGAGGGAGACCCCATGTGGCTCAAGTTTAGAACTATCATCATCAAACTAGGGAGAAATCAATAGAGTCAAATCAATGTATTCCATTCACCCACAAAAGGCTTGCCTCTAAAGAGTTAATTATTACTAACCATTTATGCACATTGTAGAATGAAATAGTAGAAGTATGGTGCAAGTATAGAAGTAGACACAATAATGGACAATAGGGAGGCCATACCAATCCTTAAAATTTTGAATAAAACCTTGCACTAGCCCATTAATGCCTTTAGTGTAGTCTAAATTTAATTTAATTTTCAAAAAATGATTTTTCTATTGTTATTACATAGGGACACCATTACATAAACATGACATATGGAGGAGAGCATGGGTTATATTAAAATCTTTAAGAGGCCAAATCAAGCCATACAAAAATCAAAACAACCTTGCATTAGCTAAAGTAATCACATAACACCCTAAAAAATAAAATTTTATTAAGAAAATTGATTTTTTGCCTATTATTTCTACATAGGGCTACACAATACACCCATGTGATTGATAAAAAATCAAAATTTATTGTAGCTATTCCTTAGGCTTAGCTTAGGAAGGCTAAAAAAATGATCTTCCAAACTTAAAACACCATAAAAAAGTTGAAAAGGCATAATAACTGATTTATGAATAAGCTTTTACCATTTTTAGCTCACACATGTCATACAATCATGCCTGGTCAGAAGAAAATCAATAAAAATACAATTTTGATGTTTCTCAAATTTTTGTAGGAGTGTTAGTAGGCTATCAAACAAAGATATAACATTTAAAAACTGAGTATAAGCAATAAGAACAAATTATTACTTGATTTTTCCTTACTCAGATCAGTCATGGGTTGTACAAGAATGTCTTGGAGCTGATTTGGGATGAAAAATTACTTAAAATTTGATTTTTCTTGCTTAGATATACAACCAAATGCTCAGTAGGAAAGATAAATGCAAAGATCACACTTTGAGGAAGAGAGAGGATTTCATAAGACTCCCTTGGCCATACCATAGGATTTATGGGTTGATTTCATACATAAATGAGATTTAATACAAGATAAAAACACCTAATCTATACCCTTTCCACTTGATAAAACATAAAATTGTAGTGATACTATGATAAAACATGCATATGAGTAGTGGATCTATATGTGAGATCAATAATAAAGGAACACAAAATGATAAACACCAAATATATATGGGAAAACCTCAAATAGTGGTAAAAAACAATAGTGATTATTCATCTAATGAGAAACATAATACCCAATACATACAACCTTCCTCACTCACTTATTTTAAAATTTATTCACTATACATTATCTTGTCACATATGCATAACTAGCACACTATCTTGCTCAATGTTCTTAATAATGTTACAAGTTACACACCAATAGTTTATGAACATTCTTGTTCTCAACCATTATCCTTTTATAATGCTAAATATTTATTATAAAGACATGGATATATGATCATTATAATGTGACTACTTTAAATGTCCATTATAATGTGACAGTTGTAAAGTGACCATTGTGACCAACAGGTCTTACCATTCCAATGATAACATGGTATAACCTTTCCAATGGTGACATTAGAGGGTCCAACTCTCCAATGTTCATATTAATATTATTTATTAGTTATTTACATGAGCATGATATCATAATAAATAATAAATAATATTATTATTTATCCAATGTAATATAATATATTAAAGGTACATGAATGAACCACTTAACCATTAATTGTTCCAACACATGTACCTATACTAATGGTAAAATACTTGGAGGTGTAATTAAAGCAAAGCTAAGATACAACATTATTAATTGTTAACATAATAAAATATAATTTAACTATAATAAAGAAACTATGTGAAATAGATGAATAGGTAAAGCAAAACACATGTTTGGATCTTTAAAAATTATTTAATTTAGATGTATTTATGATTGTACAATGTGGAAGTACAAAAGGCATCATAGGATCCCCTAAAGGGTAATTTGATGTATGAATGGGCATTGTAAAATGACATAAAGTCCTATCTTGAGATAGGGGTTGACATCACAATATGTCATATGACATGAAGGGAAATGTGGATGAGCATCTCAAGATACCCCAACTTGTGATGTAGAGTGAGGTTATGTAGGATTATGCTTGATGGAAACCTTGAGATCAATATATAGATTGAATTTTATATCAAATTATGTATATATATATCTTACAACATGGGTTTTAGGAGAAAGTATAATGCTAATATATATTTGATGTAAGTTGAATTATTTGTATGGTATCAACTGATACTTTATGGTATTACAAAATTGATTTGAACTATATCAAGTAGGACAATACCACCAAGATAGTGTGACTTAATTTAAATTATATCATCTATGTCAATAAACTTAGCCAAAGAAGAGAGATTTACATTGATATAATTTTGTTTCTCTCTAAAATGTATTGACCAAATTAATACAATTATGCAAATCTAGGCAAATTTGATGGATAAGATGATGTATTAATACTATGTCAAAAATTTATATCTTGTGTCTGATGCATTTGGTTGAGGGAAAAATGGATTTATAACTATATTTATGAATATTTTTATTCATTAATAGTGAATTTTATTTAATAGGAAGAGATACATTAATATAGTATGTGTCTTGTCTAGTGCAATTTATTATGACATAACTTAAATCTATAACTATAGTAGAAAATTTTAGTGTGTGGCCAATGTATTTATTTTTAAGAGGAGGTAAAATCATAACTATATTGGTATATTATGGATCATGGATGATGTATTCAGATGTAATATGATATAAATTTATCTTGTATTGACACATTTTAGATCATGGATGATTTAGTCATATGTAAGATGAAAGATATTTATAGATATATCAACAAATTTTAATGCAAGGTCAATGTAACTATTTTTAAGAGGAGGAATATAAATATATAGGAAAATTTAAGGTTATGGCTGATGTAATTGTATTTAGAATAAAAATGAGAATGAAATATATCAAAAAGGCAAATGCAAATGTATGTAATAAGACAAGGAGGAAAAACCATATAAGCATGGCCAATACAATTATTTTTAATATAAAATTGAGACAAAATCATATTGACATGGCCAATTTAGTTTTTTTTAGATTTTGATAGTGTGAAATTAAATGATATTTGTATTAGATCTAAAGTATAAATACTATCAATCCTATAACATCTAAAATCAAGGCCACCTATGATTTGTGTTGCACTAGGCACATAAACTAAATTTTTGAAATCATCCCCATTAGTTCTTGATTATGATGAGCATTTATAAAATTGTAAGATCATCTATAGGATATTTTTCCATGATATAAACATCAAGTTATAGGGGAAGGATTTCAATGTTTCCTTCCAAAATAATG
Organism: Torreya grandis; assembly: GCA_037957365.1. Taxonomy (NCBI): domain Eukaryota; kingdom Viridiplantae; phylum Streptophyta; class Pinopsida; order Cupressales; family Taxaceae; genus Torreya; species Torreya grandis. The sequence continues at coordinate 3,600,614 of JARHVA010001202.1, forward strand.
GTCTATGTAATGTTATGATTTAGATATCCGACCATAAAACTATCTTCATAGATTAAAACAAAATGGGTTTGCATGATTGAAAAATATATAAAAATGAAGAATCATAAATAATATAAATTTTATAAGAGGTGCTTGTCAAATTAAAAAATCTAAAAACAAATATTTGGTAATATGAAGACAATTCAACCAGGGATATGACTCACATCAAGTTCACTATAATGTATAATGATGGTGAATCCAAAGAGAAGACAGTGTTAAGAATAAAATGGAAAATTGATAAGAATCTAACCAGTGGTGGGTTGGGATTCACATAAATTTCACTAAATTTTATTATGATGATGAAAATAACTTTAAGAAGAAAATGGAAACATGAAGACAATCTAACTAGATGTCGGATATTATTCACATTGGCCTCACCAGAATATATTATGATGGTTCATCCAAAGATAAGATAACACTAAGATGAAAATGGAAATGTGAATACATTCCATCCATTAGTGATAGATGATTCACATTAGGTTCATCAAAATGTATGCATGGATATGATAACCTTTAATAAACATATTTATCTCAATATAACTAGATATAGTCATAAAAATAACATTTGTGTATACTTGGAAGATCATGTAAGGACCTAGATTAATTATAGACTTATAATAGGGTGATTTAAACTTAAAGTTAAAGACATGGTTCCAAATATAAGGACTAAGATATGGGTCATGTCTATTACTAGGTCTCGAGGTAGATAAATTATTGTCATAATGATAACAAAGGGTTTTTTCAAGGATATACTGAAGATATTGCACATAATTAATGAATAAGGGTAACCTATATCCAAGATAGCTACAAATAATAAAACAATAAGAAGATAAGTGATGATATGTTCAACTAATTGGAAGTATATTCAACCTAAAGTGGTAATGGAAAGCCTAAGCAAACATGTAGTTATACAATCTTATTCAATATAAGGTGGTGCATAAATAAAGATTAAAAACACATATAATAAAATAATAAGCATGGAATATAATAATAATAATAATAATAATAATAATAATAATAATAATAATAATAATAATAATAATAATAATAATAATAATAATAATAATAATAGAGTAAGGACAAAGATACTTATATTTGGGTGCATTCGTCGATGAATCAATCTCCCCTTTTGGATGAAGTGGCAATTTTTAAGATATGTTATAGGATAAAGAACTCAAATGGAAATAATAAGACCATATATCCTTAGTTGGGGACTCCAAAAATTAGGACACCTCCTTATCATGACACCTTATATTTAGCTTTAAAGACCTTTAAGCAATAATATACCTCCAAGATAAGATCTCAACTTATAACTCATTTTACTACTTAAGAAAATACCATCTGAGCAAGCATAGTAGATAAGTATTTTATATGGTTTGGGAATGAAATATGACCCTTATAAATATAAATTCAATATCAATAATTGACCCTAAATAATAAGTTGATAGTATTGGTTAGGAAAATATAGTCAGAAGGATGTTATTTGACATAGAAATGTATTGATTAGGAAAATATAATACAATTGATAAAGATACAAATTATAAATTTATCAACCATGATTACATAATACAAGAAAATATATGTATATACTAGATTATATTAGCTTGGCTGATTCAATAGGAATATAGGGTGGATAGAAAAATGGGCATAAAGTAGATGGAGAGGTAAGATGAAAATATACTCAGAGGATGTTAAATTGATATTGATAAATGTATGATAAAATTATGTATAAATATCTTATTGGTTATATGAGTTGATCCCAACCCATTCCCAGTGTACTATTTTAGGTTTTCACTCAATAATATTGATTCATTAATAAGCTATGCAATAAATTTTCATTATAGTGATAAAATTGAAAAATATCAGGTGTATACACATGACTGTATGTAATCAAGAGTTGTATAGGTAGAATAAAATTCACAATCTAGAACTGTGTGTAGTATATATTTGGTGCAAGAATATAAACTCAATGATTAATAATTTACATTATTTTTATTATGTGAAGCTAATAATGTATAGCCAATAAACTAATTTACATTGTATAAATTATATAAATGAACACTAAATTTGCATGTAAAACTCAAAATATGATTAAACACTTGAAATTGATAAATGTTATCACACTAAATTACACCCTTAAGAAGGTTGTTCAAGCCTTCTTACTTAGGTGATAGCATAGAGACACCTATAAGTTGTGGGTGACCTAATGGTTTACATTAATATCTATATTATGATAGCTCCCTTGATGTATAACATTGAAATTGCTACTAAACCTATTGCTTACTAGGAAAAGGAAAATAAATGACTAAAAACAAGTTAATGGGAGGTAATGCACCAAACCTACTATCCTCCACTTGCCTATACTTCAATAAGAACATGAATTATGATTGAAACCTAGTGCACTAACTCAACATGAGTCTCCAAGAATTAATATTTCAATATGAAGGTTAAGATTGGGACACTAACCAAGAAAAAATGATCAAGAGGTCTCGTTGGAGACACTAGTGAAGCAATCTCTACACTTAGATATTGAAAGATCACGTAGAGATCTTCATATGACCTAATAAGATGAATAATAACCAAGAAATAAGGTAAGAAGATAGGTAAAATAGAAGGAAGTTGTATAATATCATTAACATTCATCAAACTACCATGAGTATACACTAGTTATAATATTAATAAGGATGGAAATCAACTTGTATTCATATCAAAGGAAAAGTAAAAGTGTTATTTGAGTAGATCTTCGACATACTTAGGTTGAGGATATATTACAATATTTTCAAGGTAGTATATATAGGATAAAATGAGAGGAGAGAAAGAAAATGGAGGTGTCAATAACCAATGATGGCTGAAAATCTATCATCGATCAATTACAAGTGCCAAGAGAGGTTGTAAAATAGTACTACCATATTCCTCAACATGTATTACTTGATGATATTATGATCTTTAAGGTGGTGTAGGAATTCATGGTTGAAGAGTTATAACTAATCTCTTGAAGAGGCATTTTGACACCTAACCTTCTTATGGCGTCATTAGCCTTTCCATGTGTCATCATGTATTGAAACTCCTTTTCTATGTAGCTCATGTTCTCCATTGGATTCAACTCCCCTTGACCATCTTGACACCTATATTATGTCCAAGAATATTCAAAAAAAAATTTATTTGTGTCTCAAGTTATCTTAGGTATCATGAAACCCTTCAAATTCACTACACCTCTCCCTCAAATATCTTCAATGACATACTAAGGGATCATGTTCAATCTTCCTGTGTATTAGACACTTAAAGACTACATTTAGTCATTATAATGACTTATTAACAAATTTAAGAGACTTTTATTGATGGTATGATATTCTTATAAGGATACCTTGAAATTTTCCATGTCTCAAATCACCTTAAAGAGGTCTGCAATTTAGTCCTCTACTCAAGCAAGAAGACATCATCTTTATTAGGTCTAGTTTCTCACTTAATAGATTGTTATAACTTTATGGGAGTATTTTCAAATTAATTTTTTAGGGAAACCATACTTATATCTATGCCTATAAATCCTCTTTCACTAATTAATAAATTTAAACATATACAAACCTCTAAAAATATGCTTGAAAAATAGCTTCTTAGGCCATTTATTTCCCTCTTCCACTCCACACGTGACTCCAAATGGCTCAAAAAAGTGCCTATGAGATCCTTAATTGATAATAGGTTGATTTCATGATGATCCACACCCATTATAATAACTTAGGATGAAAAAATTAGACATGAGGTTCCTATAAGGGTTTTAGGAGGGTTTTAGAGTCCTTAACTTGTTAACGATTGTTTATAAAGTTTAGGGCCTAAAATTATGAAATAATGACAAAATTTTAGAGTATAGTGACCTTAGTAAGACCTCAAATATCCATTTTAAACCATGAATCTTCTCATTCAATTTCTGAGCAAAAAACTATGCCTTATCTAGTTCTTCACAAGGAGACAAGAGGGTTTTGGAGTGGTATCCCTTCTTAGTGATTGTTCATACCATACAGGTTCGCTTGAAAATAACCAATTCCTTAAGTTTGGAGTGTGTAAAAATCCTCAGCATATCCAATATCCATTCCTTCTCATGCATCTTCTTAGTATATTTTCAAACAAATTTTAGACTTTCTCAAATTAGCAGACCTATGTGTGGAGACTACAAAGAGGTTTTTGGGCCTATAAGCCTTATAAATGTAATTTATTGGTTATATTTTCTTTAAATAGGTATATAAAAACCCATATAATGATTTAAAATTTTATTTAATGTGCTTTGAGGCTTCATGTTTCCTTATCTTTGATTTGTGTGAATGTAGGGTTTTAGGCCTCCTTAGGTTTCTCCTCCCCTTTCTTGCATTTTCTCACCTTAAAAACTTATGAAGACCTTCATGACACCTTTATCACCATATGTACTTATCTCCTTGAATCTTCCACATGATTCACTAGGTTTCCATCTCCTATTAAATTCAAATAATATGTTTTTCTTTATGAAATCATTCTTAATCCTAAATCAATCAAGCTGAGCCTATGTCTTTGCACTATTCTCCTATTATTTGATTTAGAAGTGGCCTATTGTGATTTATATAAATTTACCATCTTATGGAGATGGATAATATTGGTCTTTTACACATCAAATTCTATGAAAACTCACCATTCCTTTGATCATCTCTATTCACAATCTTGTAGGTGTCTATCTCAAGTTCAAAACCATTGCAATCCTACTATTTGAATTCACACTTTTAATTTGAGGATTATAAAATAACCATAGATTAAATTAAGATGTTTATGAGATATATTTGAATATTTTATTAGGTCTATATTCTCCTTAACTAATCATAATATTTTTAAATGCCTCAAAGTAAAAGACATGTAATTCTTTTTGTTTAGACCTGTAGGTGCACAAATACCCTATTTTTTACCTTCTTTGACTATGGATGATCTTGTATATATTTTAGGTAATTTTATTTATGTGTGACCATAAACATATAATTCTTAGAGTAAATTGAAACCTAAACTTTATTCACATTCGATATGCATTATTTTTCACTCTTGATCTTTGTTCAAGAACCTCCTCCTCAGTGGTCTTCATGGACTGCCACCTCACAATTTATTATTGAGAATTATCAAAGAGTATCAAAATCTTATTATATATTATTATTTTAGTATCTAAAATCCTTTTACACTAATAAAAACCTAATTACTTTTATTATTTTCTCCAAGATTGTGTTTCAAATGTTCTATTGCCTTTTTGAGGTCTCAAAAAGCCTAAAACCCTTCCATGCATTCATTTCTCATACCATGTGATTTATCATCATAAAAAGTGGTATATATAGTACTAAAATATATCCCAAAATATTTAATATCCTTATTAACCTTACACCTCTCACATTTGGCTCAAAATTTGTAATTTCTCTCTAAATCCTACCACACATGCTTATATCCTCTCTTGAAGACTGTACCATTGGTTTGGTGTAAGAAAGGCACTTTGATAATACATGTGGGATTTAACTAGAATATAATATATGTGATAGGTTTTTACACATGTTTAACATATGATTTGGCTTTCATTTTAATCCCAAAACCTTTTAACAATACCATATATGATAGAAAACATTCACCTTCTCCACACCTACAAACCTATAACTTCACATTTTCTTGATGTTTATTCTATTTAGGATTATATAATTCCTTTTAATGACCTAAGGGGATATATTATATCAAATAAAATTATTTATATACAAGTACCTTCATTTTCATGCATGCAAAAAGCTTTTATCTTCAACAATCTTGCTTGTCATACCAAATCAATGAAAGTGAGTCTCTCTTAATATAATACAAGTATGAATTTGAGATTATTGAACTTAGAATGATATTTAAAGGGGATATTTAAAAACCATTATATCACTTTAAATTCATAAATATACCTTCATCAACTATGGGATACCACTATAAGAAGAAAACTGAGCCCATGGGGTTTTGTAAGGGTTTTTTACATCTTAATTTATTAGTAATTATTTGTAAAGCATGGATTTTCAAACCCAAAACCAATACATGAATATAAATAGAATAATGGAATACATAAACCCATATGAGTGTTTGATCCAACTCTTCTTCTCCTACATGAAACAAGTGCTGCAAACTAACCTTCAATGAGCTACCAAGAACCCAATGAGGTGTCTAATGCATTTTATGACTCGATCTAAATTTTTTAGGATCAACCAAGTATGATTTGGCATTGATGATTATATATAAACATAACTTGACACTTTTATCTTCTTAAAACACATTTTATTCCTCATTAATGGCTCATGACATGCATTTATTACTATATTATAGGCTATCATTTCTCTTTTAGACTTATAAATGTCATTTCTGACCTATACCTTATCATATCCATGTTAATACCTATTCATGGAATTGTGAAAGTGCATTGGCATGTAAAAGACACTATATTTGACCTATATATGCTATTTAAAAGCTTGAAGTATATTTATCATCTATGAAAAGGCTTTTGAAATGGCTTAGACTATGTAAGTTGACCTATAAGACTTGATATTCATTTAATAACTTCATTCACATACTTTTCTTATTCATGAAAAGGTTCATTTGATTTACTTAGACCTTATCAGCCATGAAAAAATATACTTGTGAAATAAAAAGGTCTTGGTAAGGCCTATATTAGGCAAAATATTAACCTTAACCTCTCCAAAAACTTTAACTTCTTCAAAATTACCTTAAACTCTGCTAATCCCTCATATATTGTTAAAATTACATAACACAATGACTTATAAAGTAACCTAGGCTAATAATATTAATAATGCATTTCATGAGACCTTTAAATATCT
>JARHVA010001202.1:3612500-3665000 GCA_037957365.1 Torreya grandis
TATCTTTCCATGAAATGACTATCAACTTAGTTGATATTATGTTTCCATGAAATGACTATCAACTTAGTTGATATTATCTTTCCATGTAACGACTATCAAATATTAAAAAATCATAATGCTTATATAAATACAAATAGGAGTTTCAATTACTATAGTTAATAGTTACCATGTTATCCAAAAGCAAACACTATGAAACCACAATAATTTCCCTAAATCATTTAAAAATATAATCAATGTCTAATAAATTATGAATATTAAACCTTTGGTCAAAATTTAATCAAATACAAAGACATTTTAAAACAATGTTATTTATATCTTTTGACATTAGGATAAATTATATATTATAATAATAATCTTCTAATTATTATTATCTTAAACCTATATATAAAATAAAAACAATGGAAGTTGTCTTTGCTTATTGATAAATACATAACATTATATTACACAACCATACCCAATGAGGTAGTAAGCTAAGTAAAAACATAAACGGATTCATTCATTCAACCAAATAACTACATCATATAAAATAAACTACATACAACCACAAAATTAGTGAAATCATGTAATCATATAAAATTATCTAAGAACACAAAATATCACAATAGTCATTCAAATGGAAAACAAAACATACTACAATTATCTACTCAAATAATTAATCACTAAACACTAAATACTATGTGGTGTGTGCATGGGTTTCTATATTTGTTCTCTATTGTCCCCCAATGTCTCTATCTAAACCACCTTATTCAATGATGTTATCTCTCTATCACACTCTAAGGGATGGATCTATCCTTCTTCCACCTAACAATAATTAAGGTATTTATCCCAAAACATCTATAAAATAATGTTGTATACTTAACAAACATGATCATAATATACAAAATATAAAAGTAATGCTAACTCATAACAAGATAATCATGTAAACTAAACATCACATGATTGTCCCATAATCAACATATGACATAAGCTTAATCAAACATTAGTTAATCAACTAATCAACCATAATAATCCATGAATCAAACATGTTACTCATCTTAGAGAGAAATTAGGATGTGACACCTAAAGGGTTAAAATATTGATTTGATGATATTGAGATAGTCTAATATGATCTAAATTAGGATAGGTATAGATAAGGAAGATCCTATAAGTGACTTATAAAACTTGGTAAGGTTAGAAATTTGGAAATTATGTGGATGTGAGAGAAGGATGTGTAAGAGTCATGTGTGTATACACAAGTCATTTAATATGAAATTAAGTCATGACTACCATTACCAAGTGTCTAATATTATATTTTAGTGTTAAAAATTTATCCATTTTATTCTAGTATTTAAATGAAATACATTGTTAGAATAAAATGATAAAGGGACATACTTGATATTGTGCATAACACATTTTACCCTTGGGAGGAGGCTCTAAATGTGCAACTTTCTCCATACAAACCTCCATTGAACATACAAAAATCAATTTAAATATATGAAAAATGAAAAATTGAAAAATAATTGACACTTTTAAAACATAAATAGTAAGGAAGGAACACACCTACGAGTGTGTGACCATGTTTTCATGTGATGTGTCATTGGATATGATTCTTCCTTATTGAATCATTAGAGTGATATGCTTCTTGTTGAAGTATTTGGATAATTTTGGGTTATCATGGTAAAATAAATATATAAATTAAATTACATGGATTTGTAAGATAAATCCCCAAACACTCATGAATATGGAGTAATTCCTAGGTTGTTGAACATCATTGAATCTCAACTACACTACTCATTTGACTAATCAAGAAACTCAAGAGAAAGGGCAAATCCACATATTGGGCTCATGGATTAATGCGTAGGTATTTGAGCATTTTTTAATCTTAACCAAATTAATTATTTAACTAAATAAATCATTATATATGGGTTTATATATATTCAAAGTGTTTAGTTTTAGGTACCATCGATGCCATAATAGAAAAAATCAATAGTTTTCATATGCATGAAAAATTTGCATGCCCCATAATCTGATCCAAGTATTGATATTGACTATTATGAACCTACATCTCTTTTTTATCAAATATAAAAACATGTAACTCATATTCATATAAAATTTTTGTATATTCATTTCATATTCCCCTAAATATGTTTGAATCTATAAATATTTGTCCCATTTTTGAATTAAACTAATAACCTAAACCAATCTAAACTTCTTTAATCTTGTAATTTGTCCCAAAATCTTAATTTTATAAATATGGAGGATTTCATTTCAATGACAAGCCCAATAATATTCCATAATTTTGAGGTGAGGGATTTATCTTGTGAATTAATCTTATCAAAATAAAAGATTTGATTACATCAATTTATGTAAAAATATATAATCACATATTAACTTTTTTTAAATATGTGGAGAATATGGAATCATAGTATTGAATATATCATCAAATTATATATGGAACATTTATTCTAAATCATATGAGTGTCATTTGAAGATAAATATAAAAATTGGGTATGTAGTAGTAACCATCACTGATACAAACACTGATTAATGAAATATGCGAGGAAGTTTCATGATATAAATCATGACACCACACAAAAATATAGAAATGTGTGATATTGATCATGAAACCATAATATCAACAAAATTAACAATCTCAGTTGACAAATATAGACTTATACACTATTAATCACAAAATGTCATCCATGATTCACACAATAGAAGCACATGGAATATCACTCAATGCCATAAAAGGCCATGAACTACATATAATGGGAAATTATATGTCATAGAAGCCTAAATGTGGGATAAAATATAAAATAAATGTATTATAATGCCAAGGGCCATATAAAATGACAATAAAATGTTACACAAGTCTAAGATACCAAATAAATAGGAATACAATGATACACTCAATCAATAAAAAATAACCTATCCATGAAATGTAGCACTATAAATAATATAAACAAGAGAAAAAACCATATGAGTAATCAATGTAGCTCAATCATGATGAAGGGAAAGGTCAAATAAATATATATCCTCTAATAATATAATTTATGGAATCATATTCCCCAAATAGTGGCATGGCCCATAGGTATATGAATTCCTTGAAAATGAGCATCCATGTATAATGTGTGACATGTATGTACTAAATAATTCACATATATACTATGAACTACACATGTATGAAAAAATATATGTAATATACCAAGCATGTGATAGATAAATAATAATAATGTCATGCTTAGGTTCTAATTTTATATTTTTGAAATATTTAGAAATTATTTTATTTCTTAAATATTTAGAAAATGTGTAAATGATATCCAATTATCTATTCAAGGGGATGGTCATGTGTATCTCCTTTATCAAACAAGGGAATGATCATTTATTTTTAGTGAGTAGTATCATATGTAATAGTATCCAAATATGAAAAATGATATCGTGTTTTAATGTAACATTCATAATCATCATGACTCATATGATCTTATTTATGATGAATAACTCTAGATAACATTATATCCCATGAAATCTTATGTATAGTAGGAAAAACAAGTGTTTTTGTTATTTTTGGAACATGTTTAGGTGTATGTATAAGTATCTTAGTTAATTATATAATATATAATGGATATTCATAGTCATGAATAACTCTTTGATGCATTAGGAATTTAAGTACTTTTCATCTCAAAATTAATCATTTGAATCATTTGTGTAGAATGATCTTGAATAAGTGGAGTAATTGACTATGTAAAATGAACATAAATAGGTGGAGTAATTGAATACATATAATTAACTATAAAATGTGGATTATTTTAATGTGGTGGATGTGGATGTGGATGAATAAATGCCTCTAGCTTAATAAGATACTCATGGAATACCTAAAACTATGACCACCTTGTTAAAATGTTTATACTTGACATAATTATGTAGTTAAGAAAGTAATGCAAAAATATTGTGTATCCAATGGCATATTAACAACATGTAGAATACCCTATACTAAGTAATACTAAAAATAAATTATACTCTACTATATAGCCTACCTGAAGAGGTAGCACAATGCATGCTAGGGATTTTTTCTTGTTCATTGGATTATGTCATTATACTTGTTCTATCCATAAAATATTCATGTGTGTATACAAGAGTATGAATAAGTGTCATTTTAAAAATATTTTCACTTGAACCATTTTTTACCATTACACTATATATAGGTTGTGAATCAATATATGCTAAAAAATGTAATTAATTAAAATTAGAGTCATCTTTCACAATGTCACTGCCATCAAATCTAATTTTAGGTCATTTATTTTTATATGTTTATAAGTGTAATAAGTATACCGTCTAACGGGTGATAATATGTCTAATGAGGAGGATGTGCATTGTAATTCATATGCACCTTAATAGTATATTTAGTTTCTATTACCTCATAATTTGGAAAGGGATCAAAAATTATTTTTAACTTTGCATCCCCATTAGGTTGCAGTACTAAATCATTATTAGGTGTGATAAACTCAATAATAGGTCCATCAATGAGATCATGTATCTTAATCCTTATCTTGAAGTTTTTTTTTTGTATAATGTCTAACACATTGGTGATAGTCAAAATATGCATTAAAATCATATATCGTAGGTGTAGCTTACTCATATCAATACCTTATGGAGGAGATATATAAAATTTTACACTTTAGTAAATTATATACTAGTATACAATGAGGTTGATTTGATCTTTAAAACTACCTTTATTTTGGAGTGGATAGGAGAAGATGATTAGTAGTTATGATAATGAATTAACTATTTTTCTTCCTCATTTTTAGTATCATTTGTTATAACCTTGTAACTTTATTTTATTTGATAATTTTGAATTGAATTAGTTGTTGTATTAGGCACATATTTGATCTTGTTAAAATATATGAGAATAAATTATTGATCTCTAACTATATGGCGTAATTCATGAAATGATTTTAATTTATTGAACATAATGGACTCGTGGAGAAGAGAAATACTTTTTTATTGAATATATCTTGTAGATCATTGTCAAACATAGGATTTTTAATCTTATAAATCATGGTATAATACTAAATCACATAGTCACTAATTACTTCATTGGATCCTTTCTTGAGATTTTTAATTTGAGCATAAGACAATTTTTTAATAATTTTTATCAAAATGTGTGAGAAATTGATCTACAACATGATTTAAAACATGATCCAAATGGAATGGAAGGTTAAATAACCATATCAAATAATAATCCTTAATACTTCATGGAAATATCTTATTTAAAACATTATCATTAGATGCATAGTCCAAACATGTTGCATGGAAGCCTCTTAGGTGTTATTATAGATAACCTTTATCGTAATGTAATGTCAGATGAAGAGATATGAAACCCATAGGTAATGGATAAGCTTAAATATTTGGGGTTCATGTATCATGAAGTAATGGATAATAATACATCGAATGAATTTATCTATAAGAACCTTGTTGTAACTACAACACCTTATCTTGTAGAGATATAATAGTTTATTAAAGGGATCATGTAGTAAGTGAGGATGATGTTTTCACATGAGTAGTAATATTAAGATGTACATAGGTTTAATGTGTATGATTAGGCATAGTCATGTGATGTAAACCTTGTGTTTACCCCACTCCATTTGTGGACATCATATATGTAGCCAAAGGTGTAGACATAAGAATTGTAACAACAATAGTAGTCTGAACATCTATAGTGGAATCAAGACCTCTAAAAGGTTCATGGATATCATTGAAGGGATCATAATAATTCTCAAATTTAGTATCATTAGATAACTATTTTTATTCATATTTTATTACATATAGTAGTGAATCATGAATTTTTTATTTCATTTCAAGATCTTGAGTTAATTCCATTTCATATATGTCATCAAATCTATTAGGAAATTATACATATTCATTTTATTTATTAACATTCATATTAATTTTTTATTTTTCATTAAAAAATTTAGATTCAACATTCATAAAAATTCCATCAATAGGTGTATACTATCTCCTACAATAATGACAACATGGATTGTAAAATAAAATATAAGCCTTGGGCTAATAATGGGGGAGGGATGGGAGCCAATATAATATTTAGGTCTATGGGAGGAACAAAAAAAGGAACTAAGCATTCTATTTGAAAACTAGCGGTAACAAGAATCAAATCAAATTGCATATTTAAGAAATATGAATTAAGAAAGGCTAAATATTATTTGCTATTAATTTCATCCTTATTATTGCATAAAGATTTAACCAATGGAATTACATAGTTTTTATATATTTTTCATGGTAATGGAAAATAATATGTAATGATTAAAATTGTAGATTACATTATAAAATATAAAATATGTGTGTCCATTACAGCCATGTGTAATCTATGAAATGAGGGAAAATAAGAAATAAAGTTTGGAAATCACACACACACACACACACACACACACACACACACACACACACACACACACACATTTGAAACCCTAGAAAGAAGGATGGAACCCTAAGGGAAAACCAAGGTTTTTGTTGTTATTTTATAGACAAAATATAATTTCAACAATATGTTTTTACCTTATTTTGATTAATATAAACATAAAAATATAGAATCTAGGATAACATAGATATTATAAAACAAGAAAAATAATTCATCAATTTCAATGTGAAAGGTGGAATGTGGTTTAAAAATTAACTTACTATTTATGGAAATGTCATAAATAATATAGGATACATATGATGTTATATTTTGGTTTCTATCTATTATTCATAGAAGTTGGTAAAGGTTTGGGAATCTTTCAAATAATGTAACCATGCTACCTGGTGAAAATCATAGTCTTTGAGCTACCTCGATACTATAAGAATAGTTAACAATAGTCTAAAGCATCCACTTTTATTAGATTTTTTCTTTAGGTTTTAGGGCCTAAAAGTTATAGGATAACTTTATTTATGTTTTAAATGTGGGGTTTGATGTATTATTTATTTGAAAAGGTTTTTTTTCCTTTCATTAAAATCTTAGGTCCAATGTAGATAGTAGGTTAACCTACAAAAATGGGAAAGAATAATGGGATGAGATAATTCCAAAAACTGCATAATGAATGGCTAAGATATACCTACATATCCAATATTATAAATATGAAATTCAAACCACATGTATTTCTCCCTATTAGGTGTATTATGTGTAATATTACACCTTTAATGAATGCAACATGTAATGTAATGTTTGAAGCTTAGAAAATGGAAATTTTATCTTGGATTGAGTGATTGAGAATTAGGGTGGGACCTAATGCTTGTGATAGATGGTTGAATTACAAAGTATAGGGAAGTATCTTTAAATGCGCAGAAGTATATATATATATGTATATTTGATGAGTGATATATGCTTTAATGATAAGGACTAAGATTAAACATATTGTTTATTTAGATGATTATTTGTGGATAATTTCTCATGTCATTAAAATAGTAAACTTATGGATTGGACCATCAATATAATTTGAATTTGAAAAAATGACCACTTATTAGCATATGGATGTGTTCCTCAGAGTTGGAAGATTGCATAATTATTTAGGTGTTTGAGTATCACATACTCATTTGAAATGTATGAATAGTTATCTAATGATCTAAAGATATTATCAATATGATTTTAAGTATGTTAGGAATATATTATGGAGTTATTATAGGTGATTGATAAGAAATTGGGAAGTTCAAAGCCATGAAAACCATATTGATGTGAGACAAGCGTACGTAATATCCATATATGTACACAAAATTAATGTAATGTGAAACCAAGTCAAGACTATCATTTCCAAGTGTCTAGTACAAGATTTTAGTTTATAATTTTACAACACAATGTCTTATTGACTGTTTGAATCTAGACATGAACTATTTGGAGGTAGGATTTTAGGTGTCAAACCTATCCTTTGATATTTAAAAATCAATATTTCTCAAATATATGAATAGAGACCTAAACTAGTAAATGTATTTCCAAATTTTAGACCATATCATTGAGTTAGTTTATTTCATCACTTTCACTATTTATTTTAGTTTTTTTCACATCAAATCATTTTATTTATTATTTTGAGAAATTTTTTTGCAAGATGAACACTATACACATTTTATCACTTTTTTAATGTTAATCTCCTTAAACTACTAAAATGAAAAATAAAATTGGTGAAAGCATCTATTCTTTGAATGCCTACACCTTCTAGGGTTCTACCCTTAGGGTTTACTAATTCATTTATAAATTTTTAGATCTACAATTTTAGATATGTTATTTATTTTATATTTTAATAAATTGGTGCATGCACCTTAATTTTTGAGTGCATAAATCTTTTGAGATTATTTAATGTTTTATATTACACTTTAAAATATGTTTTTCATATTTTTATCCTTTTTATTTGAGAAAAAACATGACTAATTCTAGTTATATTCCTCATATAGTTAATATGAATTCTACAAATGATCCTAGTGCTAAAGGTTTTAGTGAAAATATTTATATATACATAAAAATGATGGTGATGATCCCAACTTTGTTGATGATTTAGATCCACATAGAGTTTATATTATTACTAATTTTAGTTATAAAATTAATAAATATCCTTAATTATTAGAGAATATATTGATTAAGTTTAATATCATTTAACAACAAATTAGGAATAAGGATTATTTTCTTGAGATTTTATTCTTATAAAACCAAAGGCTTTTATGATTCCTCCTATCAATCCATAGACCAATGTGCCACCATGATCACATTATTATATTTTTTATCTTTGAATTAGACAGTCAAAACACCAATAATGCCTCTATTTAAAATAATTATAATTATAATAAGGTACTCATTCCTAAAAATAGATATACCAATGCTAACGATACACTTGATGGTGTATATATTTATTCAATAATACAAAAATAATTTGAGCCTATAAATATCAAAATCATATAAAAATCCTAGCCATGTGATTTCATCTCATGAGATATTAAACAATCCATTAGATATAAATGACATAATCAAACCTTTCCTCCTTAATTTCAAGGGCCTTAATTTACATTATATAGTGGCAATGGGGATCACTCACATCACATAGGGATTTGTTTGTATCTTGCTTGAGTTATCAACATGATGACTTAATTATAGCCAATGTTTTCCCTATAATTATCACCATATATCCCATATATCGTTTCTATGAATCTATACCCTACCTATGGGATCTATCCATTTATTAAAAAAATTGGCCTATGTGTTCTTATCTCATTTTTCTATAAACTTTAGTCAAAAGATAGCATATCAATAATTTTCATAATGAAATAAGGATACGGTGAATATATTGATTAATATATAATTTATTTTAAGACCATTATTATAAAAATTTCTCATAAAATACTTTATATAGATATTTAAATTCTAATCATTAAATAGTTTACTCCCATCACTTAAAATAAAAAATCATATTTAATAATTATGAATCTTTTGATGAATTTTATCACATACTATAAAACATTCGAATGAAATTTATGGATGCCAAAATTTTGACGTACACACATATTTTTTATACATCTATTACCTCCAAATATAAGTGAAATAAAATATTCAAATCAAAGATTAATAATGTGCCCAATTTTCAATCTATAAACAAGAAAAAAGTATAAGCATGATTTAAAAAGATAACAACAGGTTTATCTCTCTTGATTTAGGAATAGATGACAATTAAAATCTTACCACACCCACTATTTAAAAAGTAATTAAATACTTACTTGAGTGTAACATGATTACTTTAATAGATATATATTAATTGGATACAACTTGAGCGTTTCCTAAAACATATGAATCAAATTAATTATATGATTGTCATTGATTGTTTGGACATTAAACTAATCCATGTTTCAAATTATGACATAAGATTAATGATTTAATAAATAATAAAACCATCCATATTTAAGGGTATAACCATATAAAATGATAGAATTTATTGTAATTCCTAATTAATGTTTTTAAAATTGTATTAGTCAACTACATAATCATAATACTCAAGATTTAAAAAAAATCATATGATGACATTTGTACATCATTAAATTATTTCACATGAACATGAGATTGATAGAATTTTAGGAATGGTTTTGAGTTCTAATTGACAAGATCCTTAAATTACATTTTGTGATGATGAGATACCAAAATTGAATCAAGAGAAGGTCATTTATACATTCATGGTTTTTTTATTATCATTCTTTGATAGCACATGACATTATGATTGGACAAGAAATATTATTATGATGTCATTTATAATTATTTGAGGCTATATCAAATGAAATTTTATTTGTATGAAAATGATTTTATATAGCTATGATGACAATTTATGCACACCTCTTAGTGTTATTACATTACAAGTTTGGTTATAGGTAGTATGAGATACATGATTGTATAATATATTAATGTAGACACTCAATTTTGGTAAATTATTAATATTTGAAGTGTTGTCTTATGTTTTTTGGATTTTAATATCCCATCCTTTCTCTTTTTCTCTATTATTTATCCTTCCACTACTTTTTTGTCACTATATTTATTTTTGGGACGACATTGTGGTTTCACTAATCCTAGCCTAGGAAAGATAATATGACCATTGGTCCCATCCTTAATATTTTTTGTCAGCTATTTTCCATTCCTCACTTTTCTCTTTATTTTTTGGCCTACTTCTTAAGATTATTTTTGACTCTTTGTGTCATCTTTCATGCCAATAGGTTCTTAATTCAAAATTGAGAATTCTATACATAATGACTCATAAATATATTCCATAATATTTTTTTCCATATTTTATAAGTATTTCAAATATCATTTATATTTTTTGTGAAGATAACATCAATTTAGCACAATCAAAACATTTATTTCTTATCATAAAGACTACATTCAATTTTTATTACATATCATATCAAAATAAGAATAGGTAAAATTTCATGTACTTTCATCTCCACCTTGGAAGAGGACACTTATATAACTAGATTTATCTATTTAAATTTCACAATAATTATGTGGGGTTTGATTCTAGTGTGTAATATATGTAGTTGCATCTCCCTTATGGTTGTCCAACCCAACTACTTATTTAATTTAATTTTTATTTAACATAATATGGTAATCTAGGTCAATATCATTGAAAAACAAAATCAGATAATTATTTCCATCAATTTAGTCAATCAAAAGTATATGAGAGTATGAAAAATAATGGTGCACATGGATACAATAAATCAAAACTTGGAAAATTTTATAGGGCATGTATGATATGACAATACCCAATTGCTAGTCAAAAAATGTGACTAATGATCCTACCCATGTCATAATCAATGCAAACACTAATCCTATCTTAGAGATAATGAAGGCTTCGATTTAACACATAGGATCACATACCCTACACATTCAATATTTGTGCTTATAAATTATAAATTATATCAAGGTGTGAATGTTCCTTAGATTTTGTACTTTTTTTTACTTATTTTATAACATTGTAAATTTCTCATTATTTTAGCTAGTTCCTATTGGTAGCCACAAGGTAGATCAAGGTTTTTTTGTATTATCATATCATTTATAATCCTTATGTAATTTTTTAAAGTTTATTGTTCACATAATCCAATTTTAGATAAAATATAATTAGTGAACATGTTTATTATACAAAAGTTTGCACTTTCTTCCTAGGTTTTATACCATATTTCCCCTTAGGATTTAGTATTTTGTATTTATTTAAGATTTTGATATTAGGAATTTAATCATACTTCCATACTTAAGGTTACATTTCCATTGTGTGTGGTTATGATTGGCTAACATCATGATTTAAAATAGCTAAACAAAAATAAATATTTTATCTTTGTTCAAAGATAATTTAAAAGATATAAATTTTTAATTGAGTAAACAATTGATAAATTTTCTACTCAAACTTTGAAATAATATATTTTTGTAAAATCGTAGTCTTATTAATAAAATTATACGTTAAAATGTAAAAAAATTGTTTTGATTGTATTGTTTCATTTTTTATGCTTTCTGATAAATTTTTGATTCAAAATTAGCTAAAAATAATGTTTGTATGGTTATTATCAAGGTAAAATTCAACCTCTGAATGAATCCCTGAAGAATATTTTGATGCAATCCTAAGTTATTTTTAGAGTCATGCATTCAATAATTATAAATAAAATTATATGACTTATATTTATAGTCTATTATATATTATTCTTGGACCAATTTTAATTCTTTATTTGGTAAACCCAATGCATAAGATTTATAATTCACCTTTCCCTAATGATTTTAGAATGACCTAATTTATATTATTTGATGGGTTCAATGATCCTTACCTACACCTTAAATAGTTTGTTTATTTTCTCAGAAATTATAAATTCAATAATATAATTTTTATTAAAATGCTCCATATAATATTAATAATTCATGCTCTGAATTAGTTCCATAGACTCCATGGTGGTTATTTTCATACATACCTCAAGCTCAAAGAAGTTTTTTTTTATCATTATAATCCTTAATAAAATACCACAACATACTCTTTTTTTATCTTCATTATCTTCCTGAAGGAGAATATACATCTAAATATTACTATGTTTTACAATTTAATTCTAGTAAGCATCATATGATTTATCAACCTATGGATTTATACAGACAATACAATTTTTTAGGGGTCTTTATTTTTCCTTTAAAATAAAAATTTTATTTATCACACACGTCAAAATTTCAAATATATTTTATTTGAGACTAATTTAATAGGTAAGGAGAATGCATATGATAAAGACTTTAAACATTATAATAGCACTCTTATTTTTATCTCTCCATCTAAAATCCATTTTTTCATCAAAGAAAAAATATTAAATATGGACTAATAAAAATCCTACATCAATTACAAGATGTTATCCTAATGGTTTACCTTTACTACCAAAGATAAGTCACTTTATTATACATTTAAATATTTCAAATCTATTTTCTTTGATACTATTTAATAGAGAAGGAGATTTCATATAATAAACAACTTGCTCATTCTAATAACATTCTTATTTTTATTTCTCTAGGTAAAATCTATATGTCACCAAAGAATACTTCTTCAACATGTGATAAGTAAAAACATACATCGGGTCCTAGATATTATTCTAATGATTAACCTAATTATTATAAGTTAAATGATTCTTCATGTGTATTATTGAAGAAAATGCTTTAAATTTTGATTGTGTTTCCTTTCGTTAATAATTAATATGTTGTTATAATCTCATTTAAAATGATATAATATTGTTCCTATTATATAAAACATGGACATTAAACCAATAAATGTTATGCTATGAAATAAAAAATTATTGATGTTATTGGAAAAGGTAAATAAAGCTTCACTAACATCATTGTAATACCAAAGATTCTCCTATAAATCATCAACTTATAATTTCATCTCCTAAGAAGATTTACCTAAATAATATATTCTTAGTAAGGAAGCTATTAATCAACACATTAATAAAAATAATAGTATCTTTTTCCAATACACCAACTAAGACTTATGTTTAATTGTGGAACCTTGGTTTATTAGTGCTTATATAGAAGGATATAAATGCAAGAATATTATGAATGATGATCTTAATAAAGTTAACTTGTTTAGTTTTAATTTTATTATATCTATTGTGTATGAAAATGAACATATAACTAAGATTTATTTACTTGAGAGTGTCACTTTGGGTTACATTGAATATCATATATCTCTTAGTCACAAAACATGTTTTACTACTTTTCACACTGACGCAACATTTTTTTAAGTATAGTGTCATATTAAAATCTCCTTAATTAAAATAAATGGATGAAACATTAGATGACACTTATAATCATATTGTGTATAATTTACAAGGTAATAATGTTTCCATTATAAGAGATAGAGCAAATAGTAGTAAATAAGAACATCCCAATTTGGATAAAGTTAAATATCAACAATGGATACCCAAGAAAGTGCCTAATAATGGTGATATTGTAGAGGAACCAAAATAAATTTAATGTTCATTTCCTACCATTCCATCTCCTATATATTATAATTTTTATTATACTGATATATATCAATGCAATAAATTTCATAACGAATTCATATATGATATAATTGATCCACATGTTCATATTATAACTTATACATGACCACATAAAATGATTCTCTATTTTCATAAATCCATTTAACATAATATTATTGGATAGTGGGGTAAGTGCACAAATTTAGAGGACAAAATTGTGCCTACCCATGGACATGTTTTTCTAAAAAATGAGAAATCTCAAATTATATAGATTATTTGAGATGGTTACACTCAAAATTTTAAGATGATATAAGAACATGAATTGTGTAAATTTTAGTCTAGTATCTAAAAAATAATTTTAAATACATACCATAGGTTTTTCTTGGGTATTTTAATATGATTGAGGAGAGAGAGGACAAACTAGGTGGTCACCCTCATTATTAAAAATGCAATGAACTATTTTTTGGTCTAAATTTAAGATATTGCATAAAGTGGTTGACCTCCTTAAAAAAGGTAAATTTTAGAGTAAAGGTATTTGGTATACTTGGTGTAACAATCAATCTAACTCTAGAAGGCTCTATTCTAGACTTGAAAGATTCTACATGTGTAAATATTCCAATGATACATATTTGGAAGGAGATGTAAATGTTGTTAATGTTATTCCTTTCACTATCTCTAACCATCATCCTATTAAATTCATATTTTCCCTTAGAAATGATGAAAAATGTGAGAAATTTACCTTGAAAGGGTTGTATAAATTCAATGTTCTTAGTATTGCATGGATGGTATCCATTCTACATGGAACATTGCTAAATTTTACTGACACTAAATCTAAAATTGATAACTAAAATAATGATATGGATTTAATTAAAAATTTTACAAGATATTTTAGGTAGATAAAAACTAAGAGGAAAAGGAATTCCTTTAGAATTTTTTATGAGTGACTTATTTGGGTGGAATCTTCCTTATAATATGATCTAACTAACTCCTCCCTACTTGATTGCCTTTCCAATGTTAAGCATAAGATTAGGCCACATTAAATTTATTCTAATGGAAGTGCTCAAATTCAATCCAAGATTAACTATATTAAACTTGGACATAAAGGCTCTAAGTTTTCTTTTTCCCCTATTTTTAAGGCTAAGCATCAGAGCTAGAAGATTTCTAAAATTAAGGTTGATGACAAGATTCTAGTTGACACTGAATTAATCAATGATGCCTTCTTCAATTTTTTATTTAATTTATTTTTAATTGATTATTCTAATGAAAAAACTAACCAAATTGGAGTTATATGTGAAAATATCATTTCAAAAAGATATCTTCCATCCAAAATGTGCTATTGGATACTAAGATGTCTATGGATGAATTCATAAGTGTTATTGATTCATTGAAGGTTAATAAGGCCCTATGGATTGAAGGTTTCCATATAGAATTACACAAAGATAATATGGATTGGATTACCCTGGGGTCCTTATATTTCTATAAGGAAGCATTTTGTATTGGTTACATAGGTTCATAGTTTAATAAAGGGATAATTAAGTTTATACCTAAGGAGGGTGATCTCTCTTTGGTAAAAAATTTAAGGCCTATTACTCTTCTCAATGTTTCCTATAAAATTTTGGCAAAAGTCTTAGCAATTATTCCTTGCTACCCTTTATTATTTTCATGACTCGGTCAATTTTTGGTAAAAAGGAGTCATGGAAGGAAGATAAATCCTTGATAACATAATTGTAAGCTAGGAGGCTATGTATTGGGATAAATACTCTCAATAGGATATTGGGATAATTCTTATTAACTTTGAAAAATATTATGACTAAATTTAATGGCCTATATTGAAAGAGTGCTTAGAGATTTTGGATATCATGAGAGGTTCTATAGAATGATAACTATGATTTTTGATTTAATATTTTAGGGGTTTAAAATGAAAATCCTATGTTTGGTTAAAGGGTTGAGATGCCTAAATTAGTTAAATAAATTGAAATAATTAAGATACTAATTTATTATTATTTTGACCTTTTTTAAATTTCTATAAATAAAGACTTAGCTAAAAATTGACTGTCTCAGATGATCTAGGTTCTAAATTTTGAGATATGAGTAGTAGTCTGTGTTACTAATAGGATTATAATATTCATCTATTCACTATATAGTAGCACTTAGTTTGGACATTAGCATCATTCATGTGTAGTGTCCCTAATGTGGCACTAATGTACCCTTTCTAAGACTATTACTACTTTTGGGTATTACTTGTGCTTGTGTCTGTTTGTTCTATTCTAGTGTGATTGAAATAGGTAGTTATGTATTGTATTTGTAAAGATCGATTTGATGTACAAACCCTAGTTTTATTTGAAAGTATTATATGATCAAGAATTGAGTGTTTGTTATTAGGATATATTGGACATCCTCAATATCCCACTGTGTAGAGATTTGCCTACATACCAATACTCTGAAGAGGGATCAAGTTTGATGTAGTTCTCCCACCTAGTGATTGATATATGTGCAAGTGAATTATAGAATGAGAGTGGCCTTGGATGCCTTGAATGTGTTTAAGCTTTGAAATGATTGAAAAATGGACGTATGGTTGTTATAGATGATAATATTCATAGACTAGGGTAGAATAAGGATAAAGTACCTTGATTTTGCACAAATTTGTCTTTGGTTTGAATAAATTTTGTATCTATTTTCCATCTAGTCAATAGAAGTGCGTTAGAATTGTATTTATATAGTTTTGTTACTTTTGTAGATAATAAAATGAGCTTAAGTTGACCTTGGGATGGGCACACATTTTAAAAAGTATCCATTGGGAAGAGATTAGAATAAGGACAATAATACCTACATTGGAGACACTATCACAATGTGGCTATAGTGTCCCAAATGTGGTGATAATGTCCTCTCTATAGACTTTTAAGAAATTTGTATTGGATTTAGGGGTGCTAGTTTAGGGATTGTGTCTTGACTGGTTGTAGGTGACTGAGGTCTATTGAATGACTAGAAATATAAGATTGAATCTCTAGAATAGGTCTATGGTTATCCTAGGAATGGGTTAACTCAAGTGATACTCTTAACATCTAACTATAACTTTTAGATGATTAAATTTTCCCCCATTTATGCTAGTAATGTAGCAAAGCAAAATGACTAGTATAAATGAAAAAGAAGTGTACCTATACTTACCTTGGAAGTGAATCTTATGTAGTTGAGTTTGAATATGTGAATTTGGTTCTATGTATGTGAAACATGATCCAAAGTAATGTCCTACAATGAAACATGAAAAATTTAGTCCTTAATTAAAAGACAAACAAAAAGAAAAGAATCTACTAAAATAAAATAAGTAAGTAAAGAGAGAGGAAATAAAAAAATACACCTTATTGGGTATGTGAACCAATGTATGAACTTAGCAACAACTTGTGTGTGTGAATGTGCATAGTGATCATATAATTAAATAACTTGAACTAAGTTGATGGCTTGATCAATCCTCATATGGGTGGTTCAATAACTCAAACTGATTTTGACTCCATCATTACCCACCCCTACTTGGTGGATCCTAATCTTTGTGAATAGCTTAGATAAGACTGTAAGTGTGTCAAACCCTCTCATGTAGGTGGATAAAGAACTCAAGTAGGCCATGAATCCATCATTACCCCTATGTGAGGTATATGCATCTATAATTGTACTATGTAAAGTGATTAAAGTATCTAACTGAGTAATCTAATAATGTATTCAATTTCATGGCCATTCGAGTATATTAGGCGACTCTAGGTAACTTGAGAATGCCAAACACTACAAATGGAGTAAGTAATGAATATAGTGACAACCTAGAATGTGATATTAAGTGTATATATCATAGATAATGACAAGAATTTTTCCATTCCATCTAATCAACTTGTTTGAAGTTGAGTATATGAAAACTATGTATCATGTACATGCCCCCCAATCTAGTATCTAAGTGTAATGAATCTTAATCAAGTATGTAATAGTTGAACCTATGTAACTTATTTGAATGTATCAATGAACATTACATGTATGATTCCATTAGATTTGAGAAATTGGTATGAATTTGAATTGAAATGACTAAATTTGAGCTAAATCTAAACATAACTACCAAACCTATGACTATATCTATGAAAATCTATATTGTACCTAGTGTAATAGTATAAATGATCTAGACTATCTTGAATCTAGAGATACTATAAAATATCACCATGTAGTGGATATTATCACCCTATGGTGATAGTGTCCTAATTTGAGTGATAATGATTGCTTAGTCTGATCTCTGCGTGATCTAAACTGACTATTGAGTCTCTATTATGTTTTATGTCTACCTTGAGTATGATATATGAAACTAAGCCTATGTTCTAAAATGTATCTATGAAAATCAAAATAGGATCCTAATCTCTATGAAAACCCCTATAAATGCCCCCTCTTTTGAGGATAGTTGTGAAATATGTGGAAGAACTACCCTCTAAAGAAGTAGCTCTACAAAATGTGTTACCCAGATCATGTGCATGATATTCCAATATAATGTGAAAATAACATCATAATTTAAATGTATTTGAGCATAATAAGAAATTCAAGATGTATGTTGTAATCTAAAATTTCATAAAGGTGTTAATTTAGATGCAAGTAATGTATAACAATATTAAATCTAAGTAACTACCTAGGGAGATGGGGCATGATGTCCATCAAGGATCCCAATTAGGATAGGTAGATGCATGAGATCCCTTATGGCATTGAAAAATGGTGTGTGTGTGTGTGTGTAAAAATAAAATATAAGTGTCATGGTGTATAATCATACAAAAAATCAAACATACAATCACATGAGGCATGCAAAAGATAAGCTAAGGGGACATAATACAAGGGACATGGGCACATTTCACTAAATCTTAGATGGAGACTTACAAGAACATGTTCAAATGTCCACATATACAAACAACAAACAAATTTTGCATACAAACACAAATAAGTACATGTTCCAATGTGTACATATATAAGCATGAAAAATAAAACATAAGGGACATGGTCACATGTCCAAGGAATAAAAATAGAGAAGTGGCATACAAGCCAAGGAATAATGGCATATTCAAATGCCCTTAAATATGGAAGAAGCATAGGAAACAAAATCAGGTATAATCTAGGAACTACATATGAAATCATGTATAATTATGTAATACAAATATATTTAAATATCAGGGTGCATATATACTGAAGCTAACTAATGAAAGTTGGAAAAAAAATCTAAGAAATGAATAACAATGATCAATATCAAGATAAATCAATGCATAACTAGAATGTATAGTATGTAAAGCTAAAGCTTGGTTATAGTAGTTGTGTAGGAGATTCCCCCATGTGGGTAGATGTAGCAATGTATAAACTTGGATCGATGTAAATGACCCCAATGGGTAGATGATAAATGGTGTAGATTAGTGCAGTGGAATGAAGTCCTATGTAGAATATTTAAGCACTCAATAAAAATAATTGAAGTGTATGTGTATGATAAAACCAACTATACTATGATAGCTACCAATGTGAAATATTTGGAAAGTAGTACAAATGTAAACATAGAAATGCATAGAAGCTATAAATTTTTTATATTTTTTAAATATTTGAATGTTTTTATATTTTTACATATTATATAGTTTTTGTGTTTTATGAGTATAAGTTATGTACAAATATGTGAAAATAAACTATGGACAAGGAGTGAGAGAGAGAAGGAAGTATATACAAGGGTAGGAACCACACTAACCTATGAGTCTCATGAGAGAATCATCATCACTGTGACCTATGTCAAAGATTGGAACTATTGTCATGCATGCAGTGTGAAAGGGCAATTATGAGCCCATCATTTGGTGTGTTATATAATTTGAACTTGAATCTAATTGAGTAGTGATGTTATGATGTTTTAGCACTAATTGTGATTCCCTATGAGCTATAGGGGTGTTAAGGACCCATCTGGTAGATGTAGAAGTTGTAGGTGATGTAAGATCCCTATGTTGAGAACCCATAGACCCCAATATAATTGATCTTAGTGTAAATTGTGTAGAGGAAGGTCCTTTATAATTTTTGACATATCTATGATGCAATGGTCTCTCTAATAATGGTCACAGAGGGAGATTATGTGTGCATGTAGATAATGTAGAAGTAGACTTGGCCTTCTTAGAGATATAATATTAACACTATGATGCATGTATATGATATGTACTCTCTACTATAATGGATATTTGTGTAATATCTAGTAGTGGAGCTGGAACTATAACTGGTGTCATTGTTGGAAGTGTGTCTATAATCTATGTTGGAAATACCTTTGGGATGGGAAGAGGATATTGATATGGTACACCCTCAATATTAACCACATAGTTAGCATGTATATACTTGAGGAGTTAGTGTATTATAGATAAGATGGCTCAAATCTACTATAATCATGGCCTTCCTATTAAATATGTTGAATACACCTACACTAGGTACTACTAGGAACCAAGTGGCTATGTGTGCTTGTCCAACCTATAATAGAAGAACTATATCCTCAATGGAGCTCTAAACATGGCCATTAAAACAAATAATGATTATATTTGTAGGGAATATGTCCCACTCTATGTATCCCAAGTGTTTTAAGAGTGTCATGGTGCACATGCTTATTCTTGAACCATTACCAACCATAACACTATGAATAAGATGGTGGTTTGTATATGCTTGTATTAAGAGTGCATGTAAATTTGTGTCATTGTCCACAATATCATACTCTAAAAATGTGATAAGTGGTCTAGGTGGAAATGTAGTGTGATACATGTCAATAATGTTATGTAAAGGATGTGTCTCCTATATAACTATGTGATAGGATGCTAGTGGTGGATGAGCTTGGTATGTATAATGAAAAATTG
Source organism: Torreya grandis (assembly GCA_037957365.1). NCBI lineage: Eukaryota > Viridiplantae > Streptophyta > Pinopsida > Cupressales > Taxaceae > Torreya > Torreya grandis. Next base: position 3,633,353 of record JARHVA010001202.1, read on the forward strand.
ATGTGACCCCTACCTCATTAGTTATATGATTTGAGAAAGTGTCAAAAAATATCTTGAGTGTTTTTGCTTCTATTTTTTTATTTTGGTGCCTCTATGGGTGTGTCCACATCAATAATGTTAGCCTCAATGAGATCTCATATCTTATGCTTTAGGATACTTCATTTGTTTTTCATGTGGTTTGGTACCCTATGATATTTTCATAATGTATTTTAATCATATATCTCTCAAATTTGTTATGTCATATCAACCTATATAATGGGAGGGAGAGATATGGCATTACATTCCAATAGTTGTTTTAGAAATTATGCTAGTGACTATGGTAGATTAATGAAGACTCTGCACAAAGGAGTTGATAAAACCAATCTAAGAAAAGGATCTGAAGGTACATTAACTATGTCCTTTTTATCACTCTTGTTCTCAGTAGCCCTGACCTTATATGGAGGTTTTTTTTTACTCTTGATAGTTGAATCTAATCCATTAGTGTCTTTGAGTTTTCCCATTTCTAAGATATTAACCTCTCTTTCCTTAACTATGTAGCAAATATCTTTAAATGTGGGAAACTTATTAAATAAGATTACTTCATGAAGTGCTAGTGAAAGACTATCTTAATATATTTTGAAGCTCTCTATTTGCCATGGGGCTAGTCAATTTTAATAGTATTGTCTTATACCATAAGACATAATTGTCTATGGGCTCATTTGAATTTTACTTTAGCTATGTCACTTGTGCATATGATATCTTATCACTTATGTTGATAAATAAGTGTGCTAGGAACATATATGCTAAAGGATTTAATGTTGTGATATATTGATTAGGCAAATCATAGAACCATTATAGGGCATAATCTTTGAGACTACATGGAAAGAGCTTTGTAAGAAGCCAAATATTGGACATATAGTCCAAGCTTGCTACATGAAATGATTTGAGGTGATTCTTTGGGTCACCTTTCCATCATATAATGTGAGCTTAGGTGGTATGAAACTATATGGAAAATGAGTTACCACAATGTGATGTACTAAAGGTGTATACAAGAGAATGTTATAATCCAAATCATGTGAAAGCTTAGCTACTCCCTACTCAAGATGTAACACCTTAGATTATATAGAAATAACCTGATACATAAGGGATTATACATCATGAGGAGAATAACTAACCATAAGTGGATTATTTATCACTAATGTTTGAATAACAAGATTGGGTTATGTTATCTGAGTTGGTTGAGTGGGATCCACTAAAGGTGTAACAACATCATTAACTAGAGGGATTGAATATTGACCATTATTGCTCTTATGGAGTTCCTTTTGAAGACTATTTATGAAATAATATTTTATATCCTTATGTTTGGGGCTAAATTCTTGTAATTGATGCTTATCAATTTCATAAAATTTATTGATAAATTATGCCATTGTAGGTTGAAAGGTAGGAAAACAAGTGTTATATATTTTTAAACTTTTAGGAATAGTAATGTATGAAAGTTTATAAAACTTAAATATTTTTGTAAATTATGATATTTTTGGAATTTAAATCTAAGTATATAGAAAAAAGTATATAAACCTAAGTGTGTTTAAGGTGAGGGTTTTGGAATCTAGGGTTTCATTACAATAATTTAAATTAGATGCAAAATAAAGTGAAACCCTACTGTAAAATTGATTTTAATTAGCTAGGTTGTCTAAATAAAATAATAAGTATTCTACCATAGATATATTTCACAAAAAAAAATTGATTCAAGCTAGGGTATGATGTAATATTTGAAGTAAGAGGGTTTGATGAAATGATTTAACCTTTTAGGGTTTACAATGAAAATCCTATGTTTGGTTAAAGGGTTGAGATGCCTAAATTATTTAAATAAATTGAAATAATTAAAATACTATTTTTTTATCATTTTGACCTTGTTTGACTTTCAATAAATAACAAAAAATAGGGATAAATAGAGACTTAGCTGAAAACTGACTATCATAAATGATCTAGGTTCTAAATTTTGAGATCTGAATAATAGTTTGCATCATCAACAAGATTATGGTATTCATCTATTCACTAGATAGTAGCACCTAGTTTGGATAATAGTGAAATTCATGTGTAGTGTCCTTAATATATCACTAATGTCCCCTTTGTGAGACTCTTATTTTTTTGGGGAAAGCACATGTGTCTGTGTCTGTATGTTTTGTTATTGCATGACTGAAACCTATAGTTGTGTATTGTACTTGGAAATCTTGGTTTGAAGTGAAAACCCTAGTTATCTTTACAAGTATGATATGAGAAATATTTGAGTGTGTGTTATTAGGATTGATTGGACATCCTCAACACCTTATTGTGTAGAGAGTTGCCTATAGACCAATACTCTAAAGAGGGATCAAGTTTGATGTAGTTCTCCCACATAGTGCTTGATGTATGTTCAAGTGAATGTTATAATGAGAGTAACCTTAGATTACTTGAATGTGTTTGAATTTTTAAATTCTTTAAAACTAGATTGAGGGTTTTTATAGATGTTAGTTAGTATAAATTGGGGTAGAATAGGGGTAGAGTACCTTAATTTTGCATAACTTTATTTTTGGTTTAAATAGATTTTGCATATATTTTCCATATAGTCAATAAAGGTTGATTATACTTGTATTTATAGGGTTATGTTTCTTATGTGGATAATAAAATGAGATTAGGCTAACCCTAAAATGGGTACACATTTCAAAAAATATCCATTGGGAAGATTTAGGGCTAAGGATAGTAGAACCTAGTTAGGGACACTAATGCCATGTGGTTGTAGTGTCCCAAAGATGGTGTTAATGCCTTCTCTACAAACTACTAATAAAGTTAGATTAGAGTCAGGGGTGATAGCTTAGGGACTATGTATTGAATAGCTATTGGAGACTGAGATCTGTTGAATGATTGAAAATGTAAGCTTAAGGCTCTAGAATAGATGTATGGTTATCCTAGGGATAGGTTAACTCAAACAACACTCTTAGCATCCAATTACCACTTTTAGGTGATTATAATTTTCAAAGTTACATCAGCTATTATAGATGTTAAATAAATCACATACTCACTTTGAAAATATTTATTAGACAAGGATGTCCTCTTGCTCATTTTCTCTTTTTTTTGGTTGCTAATGGTTTTCACTACTTACTTAGAACTTGTGAGGTTGGCCCCCTGTTAAATGTATTCAACTTTAAAACATCTCATAAATGATTGATGTTATATTTTTTTATGACTCAACATTTTTCATTAGCCTCTTTATGGAAAATTTGATTCAAGTGGATATTAGACTTAAAATATTTTACTTAACCTCAACATCTAAAGTTGGTTTGCATAAGTCTTGTATGATTGGTTGGAGTGAACCCCATCCAAACTAGATCTTTGATTTTAGTTGGGAATATAATGGCCCTTATCAGATGATTAGATATCTAGGTATTCTCTTTTACCTTATTCCTTCTCTAAATTATATGTGGGAGTTGGTCTACATTAAATTTAATAAGAAAATTGAAAAGTGGCATGGCCATCTTCTCTCTCTCTCAGGCAAAATCCAAGTCTGTCAGAAACTCCTCTCTTCGTTTAGTGTCTACTATGATTCATATTGGCTCTTTAATAAATTCTAAATAAATTTTATTCACAAGATTATCAAATAAGTTCTATGGTCAGATAGCAAAGTAAATAGGAAAAAGCATGTTGTTGCTTGGAATTTCTATTACAAGCCTAGGGATATTGGTGGTTCGGTTTAAAAAACCTGCATCTCAAAGGTATTACCTTCACTATTAAGTGGATTTTTTAGGATTTTAAAGGGATGAACCTTGTAAGGTGTTAGTTATAAAAAATATTCTGAGAGCTTTCCTTAAATGTAATTTAGGTTGGAAAGGTATTCATGTTACTGACATCCTTCTTAGCCTCTATTCTTTTAAATTTGTTGAATCACATGTATTCTATTCCATTTGGAAAGAATAGAACTTGGTGAAACACCTTGTTACTACCAAACATATTTTTAGTTTGATTGGGTACTTGTTTCTAAGGGTATAGATCCATTTGGTTGAACCTCTTCCTCAATAATCAACCTCTTTCTCTCACTAGAGGGTGTTCTACCTTGGCATGATATAAGAAAGTCCTACAAGATTTGAAAGACCTATTTGTTATTGATGGTTGGGCCTCTTGGAGTCTTATTAAACACATATATCATATTTATACAACCCAACATAGGACATATTCTATGCTGAGTAAAACACTCAAGGGCAATAGTTTTGTGACTCTTTTGGAAGTGAAAATGAATATAAGATAGTGTCAAATGGATAAAAGGCCTCCTCTCCATGAGTTATCCACTTATATGATAATATGTCCTTCCTTAATCCTCCTTATCTTACTATAGACCATGTTTGGAATGTTTTTGATCCTATCCACAACTAGACTTTTAGATTTAATGCTATTTGGGCTTCTTGTTTAGAACCTAAAAAGTCTTGTTTTCAGTGGTTGTTATTATATAATAAGTTACCTATGGGTGAGGTTCTTGCCAAAAGTGGATATTTTACCCCTTTTTCTTATGTGTAGTAATGTTGATTCCATTAAGCACCTCTTTTTAACATTTCAATATGATAATTTTTTTGGAATTTTTTTCTACAAAGTTAGTTAATTATTGTTGGGTGTGATATTACTTGGTTTAATATTTTTTTAGGCTATGTATGTTCTAAAAATAAACTTCACCTTTTTTCATAAATTTTAGCTTGTGTTTTCTAATGAAATTATCTAGTTTTTACAGAAGCAAAGGAACTTGGAATTTTTTCAAGCTAGAGCTAGGGTTGTTACTAACTTCTCAATTGAATTCATTGTCAAGTTTCTTATTATACAAATATATTTCCAACTCAAAATTCCATAGATCTAGCTTGAGAATTTCTTAAAGATAGGTCTAATAAAATAAACTTTGGGATTTATAATTAATTTTGGTGGATATACAAAGTTATCCCTCATTATAATTGGGGTATCTCATATTCCACTACTATACAGGTGCTTCTTTCTAAATATGAGTGGACTTACATTAAAGATTCATACTTTGATCAAGCTAAGGATTATATCTACTTCTATGTTAAATCCTTAGATTTGGATAAGAATGACATGCAGAAATAAGTTGAATCAACCAAGGATTTAATGGTTTATAATATAAGTCATAACCTAGTTGTCCAAAAGAATATTTGTGGTAATAGCCTTGATGGGGATGATTTTATGGATATAGACACTCCTACTATGATTTTTGATACTATATTTCCATGAATTTTGTCTACAGAAGGTCTTGTGATCTCTCACTCTAATGATGATGAATAAAAATAGACCTAAAAGTACATATATAATAATTTGAATGTTTTTACAAATATTTTGGAAAGATTGGTCTATACTGGGGATATTTAGGAGACTATTGATGTGGTAAATTTCATTATGGAAAACATGATTAGACTCATATTGGATAATTTTGACCGCTATTATCTACCAAAAAATGAGTTGAATGAGGATCTTCAAAAGGGACCTGAGTTTCCTAGTCAGTTCGGCCTTAATTTTATTTCTGGTGGTGCTGCTAATAGGAGGGCACTGACACGTGATGTTTTTGGGCTGGTTTTATTTTCATTTTTATGTCTTGTTTTTTTCCTTTGTGTTGTTTCCTCTTACATGATATTTTTTATATTTCTATATCATATATTATTGATTATTGGTATATAACTTGACATTCATCTACTCATAAGGCCGAACTACTATTTTTTCACCTTTGGGTGTTTAGCCTTTTTTGAACGATATCTAAATATATTTAAAGAAAAGGGTTAAGAATAAGTAAGTCAAACATCTAAAATTTGAAGAGGAACTCTTATTTTTTATAAATATATAGTAGATAGTTGGTCATATGGCCCATCATTTTTTGAGTGTCATTTAGTATTATTTGAAACACTTTGCTAGAAATTTAGATAAAGCCATCTATTTTTTGACCTATACATACACACACACACACACACACACACACACACACACACACACACACACACACACACACACACACACACACACACACACACACACACACACACACACACACACACACACACACACACACACACATAAACACACACACACACACTTAAAAAATTTAATGAATATTGTTTTATTAATTTTATAAGTAAATAAATCTTCAAAAGTGAGAAAAAGGATAGTCAACCATTCACCTTCTAAATACCTCCAATTTATTTTTTGAATGTGTATAGAATTAGGCCTAGTTTGTGACCATACAATATTTTTTACATTTTGGATCAACAAAAAAAATACATAAACATATATAAACATGTATAGTTGAGTCATATAATGGACTAAAAAATACATATTTAGAAATAAACATAGATTGAAATATATATATATATATATATATGATAGTGTGCCCAATGTCTTAGTAATAGTTTTTAAAAATGTCTTAATGTAATTCATAGTGTTTATGATGGTGGAATCTAGATTTTATTATTATTATAAAAAACATGGATTTGACTATGTGTTTTCAAGTCTAGGCCTTAGGCTTGGGAATTGAAACAATTTTAGAGACAAAAGGCATGTTCTCAAAATTACACATAATAAAGCACATACATGCTATAATACACACACATTCCTCAGATATGAAAAAATGTGAGAAACTAAAAGGTGGGGTGTGGTTTACTAAATTAAATATTAAATTTATATTCCTTATAATTTAAATTTATTTTAGTAAATACAATAAATTAGGGTTACTCTACATAATCTAGAATTGGTTTCATAGCTACACAACTTATGAGTTTGCACATAATTTTTCAAAATCCAATTTGGTCAATAATTTATCATTTTTAGGATTTCAATATTGAACCTAGGGATTTTAGGGTGTAACTTTTACAATTAGTGTCCATTTTGGGTAAACATATAGTCATTTTTTATGTTTTGGGGCCTTTTGGATTTCTTCCTAGCATTCTTAAGAGTTCTCAATTTATCAAAATTAAATTTTAAAAACCAAAACACACTAAAACATTATATTATGATTATTTTACATATAATTAGGTCCCTTATAGGCCAAAAAAACACAACAACACCACAATAATCTATGACTTGGGTAAATGGATATACATTGGGTAATATTTATGCATGGTCAACCTAGTTGAAATTGAACTCATGCCAAAGTGGTGTGTGTGGGGAAACATAGGTTGTACTGGTGACCCATGCACATGCAAAATGTGACACAAAAACACCATATCTGATTATGATCAAGATAAGTACATATAATTTTAGGAATATTTGTGCATGATCACCCAATTTCTCTTCAAAATCAAGATAAAAAGTGTGATTATGTAAAATTAAAGCACATTATGACCCTTTCACATCCAACCACCAATTTATGATAATTTTACTTGTGATCATCTCCATTATTTTTAAAAGTGACACAATAATGCCATATCTACTAGTGACTATGGAAATGTGAATAATTTGTGGCACATGTATGCAGGATCACCATAATTCATTTTAGATTCAAGCTAAAGTGGTGTGATTGGTTCAACATAGGTCATATTGATGAACACACACACCAAACCACCACTTTATGTCATTTTTACTTTTAATTTGAGGGTTTATATTCCAAAATAAATAAAGCGCTATATCCACTTATGATAAGGGAAAACACAAATAATTTGGGACACATTCATGCATGATCAACTCAATTTACTTTGAATTGAGGCCAAATTAGATTGATTAGGATAATGTTGATCCCATTGGTAATAATAATTCACATAATCACTCCTTTATGATAATTTTACTTATAAATAGGTCCCTTATAATTGAAAATTAAAAAAATAACACCATATCCATGTGGAAAGTGTAATTTTAGATAATTTTGGGCACATTTGTATATGATCACTCTAATCTACTTTGAATCCAGGACAACATGGTGTAATTATGGGAACACGTGATACATTGGTGACCTTCACACACCCAACCACCCATTTATGTTGATTTTAATTTTGATTAGGTCCCTTGTTGGCCATAATTAACATAACAACACTATGTCCACTTGCAACTAAGGGAAATAAGGAACAATTTGGACAAATTTGTGCATGATCACTATAATTCACTTCAAATTTACACCAAAGTGATGTGAGTGGGGTAATGTAGTTTCTAGTTTTGTGTGCATAAGTCACCAATGTGATTATATCTCTAATGCCAAAATCCACACAACATCACCATATCCATTTGTGACCAAGACAAATGTAGATGATTTCGGGCACATATATGTATGATCATCAAAATTTACTTTAAAATCAAGCCAAGGTGGTATGATTAGGGAAACATGGGTCACATTTATGACCTATGCATATCCAAACACCATTTTATGTCATTTTTACTTGAAATTATGGGGATTATAGGCCAAAATCAATATAAAAACACTATATTGATTCTTATCTAAACTATGGGGATGTGATATTTCCAAATTGTGCCTCAAGAATAGGCATAAGATATTGAGCCCCCTATATATATTGTGATATACTATATGTATTATGCCTCTATCATGTTATGTGTAACCTCTATCATGTCATGTGTATATATGAGATACACACACATGAGATTTATATAATGTGATTCATGAGACATGGTTATTATCTCAAGACAAGATAAGGGATATGATATATATTTATTTTTAGTGGTATCATAATATTTAATGGGCCCACCACACCAATTTAATCCATACATAATGTATATAATTTAATGAATTCAATTGGTTTAAACCAACTATCATATTAATAAGGAAAACATTATTCATCACATCATGTTAGCAACACCCATTAAATTATCTATCACATCAACATCATGTTACATATATAGATGACATCAGTTTATTCTATGATATGGATATGTTATGCATCACATAAATCATTCATGCCATGCTGAGCATTATACACATTGGGTCACTTTGGTCATACCATACATATTGCATATGTAATGTAGTATAATTTATCATTAATATACTTTTTGAATCATTGATAGACTCATTCAATGGAATGAGTAAACTAGATATAGTTGATAACATTGATAAACCTTAACCCCTATCTCTATTCACTCTAAATCTAAATCTAAATTCATATATGGGGTAGGGTGCCAATATATATTGTGTTAATTAAGCTATATACTTTTCCAATTCTAATGAAACTCTATATCTATATAGTGGGGGTGGTTATATAATTATGTCATTATTCATTGATGAAAGATGGTTTTTCCATATCATTCATTCATATTTGTTATAATCAAATGATCTAATCATATTTTGTATGTAATATGATTCACATTGATTAATTAAATTTTTGGGGACCTACCCTATATAGATATGGGATATGGATATCTCATTTATTCATTATGGCCATACTCATATTTTATGAAGTAGGGTGGAGTAATTAGTTAACTTATTAGGCCCATGACCTGAAGACTTCAGTTTCAAACCCTGCACACCCCTCACCCTCCTCAAATATAGATAGGGATAGGTGAATGACCATATATAGATAGGGTCCCTTAATTAATATAATAAATTAATTGAGTCTCTATGAATATATAGGGGTTGTTGTTCTCCCTAGTTATAAATAGGTGTGGCTAATGTCCCATATATAGATAGGGTCCCTAGATTGGTTTAAAATTTGAGTGCTTGATTAACTATATATATGTAATGATGACCCTACCCAAATAGATTTATATATATCTATAACATCAGTCATTAGTGATTGATGTTTTAATGATGCACATAAAATTTCCCTTATGTCCTTATATCTATTTAGGATATGGATATGGAATATATAATACTATGGAAACAATGGTGGGTTGTGGTTATCCCCTCTTTCTCTCTCTCTCTCTCTCTCTCTCTCTCTCTACCCTATATATATAAACCCACCATATATAATTGAGTTTAAGAGAGAGGTATCATAATATATGAGGGGTACTCAATTGATGACTAGACTTATATATTTATCTGGCAAGGGAAATACATAGAGATTGGGGAGAGGGGCTTGATTGACATATCTATATAGGGTAAATTGAGTCCCCCACATTTTAGTTAGTGATGAAAAAAATTTCCATTCTATTTATATAGGGCATATTTAATTTATTTATGAATTAAGGTATGAGACCACACTCAATTTATATCCTATATTAAGGGATGACAATTGATGGATAAGGGTGACTATGTGATCAAAATATGATTGATGGTACCCATATACATCTTGAGGAGTCAAGGATTTTACAAGTTATATTTTATTATGTTACATTTATTTAATTGATTATATTAATCACTCTATTTTATTTGGGAAGAACACTAATGATTTTTGAGAATAACACCAATGTTTACTAGGAAGAACAATGGAGAAATAAACATAACACTCATTCAATGTGAAGTGCACAAACCATACCAAAACTTCTCAATGCCTCTATATAAATAAGGGAGGGGATAAATTTATTTAGATTTATAGTTAGATTAAAAGGAGGGTTATGGTAGAATAATCAAGATGGAATAATGATGAACAAGCCATATCATCAATGTCCTTAATAGCAATCAACATGAAATTTATGCATCTTATAGAGTTAGTATTTTTTGTACACTATCTGAATTAAAGATGGATGAATGTGCTCATATAACTAGTTATAATGCTTGGATGTGTTGTGCATGATTTGTTTTGGTCTCAAATGTATATAGCATTATTAGATTAATTTTGGACTGTAATTCCAATAATCTCAAGTAAAAATGACATAAAGGGGTGATTGGATATTCGTAGGTCACCAATATGACACAACTTTCCCCAATCATATCACATTAGCTTTATTTCAAGGAAAACTTGGGTGATCACACATATGTGTGCCCCAATTCATCTATATTTATCTTGGTCATAAGTGAATATGGTGTTGTTGTGTGGATTTTGGCACATGAGGGACTTAATTATAAGAAAAATCAACATCATGTGGTGGTTTAGTGTGTTTGGGTCATTATTGAAACCTATATTAATCCAATCACACCACTTTATCTTGAATTGAAAAAATTAGGGTGATTGTGCATACCTATGCCACAAATTATTTACATTTGCATGGTTGCAAGTGGATATTGTGTTGTTGTGTAAATTTTGGAATATAATCAAGATAATCTTAAGTAAAATCATCATAAACTATTAATTGGTTGTGAAAATGTCATATTATGACTTATGTTGCCAAAATAACACTTTTTTTTGAATTAGAGAAATGTGTCGTGATCATTAAAAAATTGCCTAAAATTGTTTTCATTTACCTTGATCATAACTAGATAAAGTGTTTTTTTGTCTATTTTGGCCTATAATAGATCTAATTACAAGTAAAATTGGAATAAATGTGTGGTTGGGTGTGCATGGGTCACTAATGCAACACATGTTTCGCCATGCACACCACTTTAGCATGAATTCAATTTCAACTAGGATGACCATGCACAAATGTGGCCCAAATTATATCCATTTTCACTATTCATAAATTATTATGGTTTTGTTGCGTTGATTTTGGCCTATAAGGGAACTAATTATAACTAAAATTTACATAAAGGAGTGGTTGGGTGTACATTGGTTTGTAAACTTTAATTTTTACAAATTGAGAGCTTCTAAAATGTCAATAAATAATCCATAAGGACTAAACCTAACAAATGACTATATTTTTACCCAAAATGGACATAAATTAGAAAATTTATGCCTTGAAATCCCTAGGTTCAATATTTAAATCTTGAAAATGAGTAAGTACTAACTAGATTGGATTTTGAAAAATTATCTTCCAAATTGTAAGTCATGCAAATATGAGACCAATTTTAGAAGATGTAGAGTGACCCTAATTTATTATATTTACTAAAATAAATTTAAAGTATAAATAATATAAATGTAACAATGTGAATTTAAATTTTTTTTATAATTTAAAAAATATGTATAGTGCTTGCATACTTATAGAAACATGTCTACATTATAGCACATACACGTTATAACACACATGCATTTTAGGTTTGGTGTTTACAAAGCCTAGAAAACATACGCATTATTATAATATGTACATGTTTTGGTATATTTTATGAAAATTCCCATGGAATTGTCACCCAACTTCATGCACTTACCTAGTGCTTCAACCTAATTACCATTATATTCAATGCATATATATTTTGGTTTAAATTTTATTTTTTTTATTAAATCACATGTTTATTTTACATCACATTACTTGCTTATTTTACATCACATGTTTAGGATTGTTTGAAATATATTAGTCCATTCACTTTAAAAATAAAAAACATAAAATTTTATGACATGGACACATATCAAATACATGTAAAACATTTAGCATAAATAAAAACTAATTACATATATACATAAGTATAAATTCGAGCATATAATCACCTTCTATGAGGCGTTGGAGAGTGATCATCTCCACTCTCATTTATATATGTGAACCTACATGAATCCATAGAATTTATATCACTGAAATCATAATGTCAAAATATTAAACCACTATCTATAGATCCATTATGACCATGATTTAGACCACTACATCCACTACCTTCCAAATCTACACTTGCTCTTACATAGGTTAATTACTCTTAGGTCTATGTGCACTTACCTCAAAATAGATAAATGTTTGTAATTAATGTGACCATAAAAAATGTTTTTTGGGACAAAATTTCTTACCTTGGCCTTATATGAGGTGTTTCATGTTGCTAGGCTTATATATACCTAGCCTCTAGGTTGTTAATCCTCTATTGCATTCTAAAGAGTGTAGCTCAACACCAAGTGATGGGATCAAATAAATATTAATATTCATCATTTACATATGGAAATATTACCATTAGGACAAAAATATATAGGGTAGCATGCATTAAAAAATGCATGTAAAAAATGATCCATGTGGCTAATACCACAACATAAATAATAAGTAATTCTTAATAATTGATAAAATGCATTGATATAAAAAATGAAAAATGATAAGATAATGTAGATAAAAATAATTAATAATATCCATAGGTATATCCTATATTATGGGACCCAATTATAACCTATATCTATCCCTAGCATGATTAACCCTATCACTTGTAGTATGTTGTACATCAAGCATATGCATGTCACCTCACTTTGGACCCTATGAATAAACCATTGTTCACCATCCCATCCTATATATCTCTATGTATTATCTCCAAAACCTCTCCTACCACCATGTAAACATGGACACCACCTATGTTAGTATCCACCATACTTTGTACTACTTAGTTAACGTAGAATCATTTATGCTTATATTCACAAAAGGTGGTTCCATGTATACATTTTGGGTTTACTCTCTATTGTTTTGGGCATGTTCCTCCCCAAATTATAGCTGACATATAATTTATCACCTCTAAACATGGTTTTTTATGGGTTCATCTTATTAAACACCAACTTTCTAGGTAACCCTCTCATATTAAAACCAATAAATAAGACCATGGTGATCCTTAACCTAGTATTTGACCATCATTTTTTATAACATGTGAATATCCTCCAAAGATTCATGTAGTCTCTAAATAATTTTTTCACTCTATATCATATCAATGGCATGAATAAATGTGGTCACATAGTGAGTACCTACACTCTAAGCCCATACATGAACCCATGTATCAACATAAGGCTTAATCAAGTTCTATGTGTAAGAGGAAAAACATATAGCTGCATCACTACAATTTGTTTCCATGTCCACACTTGTAAAATTATCCTAGAGTCCACACCTATGTAATTCCTCTCAAATTTAAGTGTCATATAAAAATATGATGATTTACCCATAGGTAGTTATAATCACTAGCAAAATGAAAAGGTAATAAGATAATTATTTTCCCAAAGGTGGTTAAAATCATTATCTAAATGAAAACATGAACCAATTGGGTGGGTAGAGATTTTTATTTTCCCAAATGTAATTATAATCATTATCAAAATGAAAACAGGCCCCATTTGGTTAGAGAGATAATGATTTTCCCAAAGGCAGTTATAATCATTAACATCTAGATAGATTGAAACAAAATGATTTGCCCAAAAATGGTTATAATCATTGACACTATGGGTGAGACAATATGGCAAAATGGAAAAGGGGATATTATGTATTGAATCCATACTCATAGAGTGAGAGTAATCTGGTATAGAGGAGAAAGATGAATTTTTGCAACCTACTAGTATAGAGATACACATCCTAACTAACAAGGATTAAAATTCATTCATGATTTAATTAATCTGTATATGGGGAATGGTTGGGATAGATTGGGAATTTTTTAGGTAACCAAGGAGAAGTAACATGACTTCATTGATTTTAAGATCTCCCAAGCTGATTTTTATATAACATGTGATAGTATGCATCATGATATAGAACACCATGATAACTTAGCTAGAAAATGTATAAGGACTGACACACGATCCAATAAAAAATTAAAAATAATGTACCGATGATAAAAAACCATGATGAAATTGTTGATGTATGAATATGGATGGATGTAACTATAATGTGTAAAGAATCACCCAATGAACATAGATATACTAAGTCAAGGTACAACAATGAAAGCAAACAAAAAAATAAACAGAAAGATAAAAACACCAATCAACTAAAAACACAACAAAAAAACAAGAAATAAAAAGTGAACAAAATAATCAAAATAAAATGAAACAAACATAAAAAATGGTTAATCACAATGTTATGGTAAATAATATAGATACAAATGACATAATTTTCCCCCTAAGTTATAGGGAAACAATAGCATAAACAAGAGAATAGACATTTCCCCTAGGTGATAGGAGACAATGATACAAACAAAATAAGGCGAATATAAGAAAAGGAAGGGGTATTCAAGCTAAGTCTACTAAACCAAGAAAGTGAATATTACCTACATAATTTTATGGTCTCAAGTTCTAAAAAAAACTTTAGTTCAAATGTAATTCTCCTAGGATATGGGATAGCAAAAAAATGATGATGATTAGGAAAAACATGATTGTGTTGTAGAGGAAAATGGGAAAAGTCCCATAAAATGATGAGAGCATTGAAATAAAGAGTACTCACAAAATGGTAAGAGAATAAGATGAAGCTTAATAGTCATTAATGTATCATAATTGAATACATAATATGCATAATATGAACTCACAAAATGGCAATACCATAAAGCTAAGGCCAAATAAGGATGGGGAAACCAAATGATAAGTGATTTATTGTGAAATAGCTAAGAGTTCTAGAATCCTTAAGTCAAATAAGTGGTAAAAAAAAGGTGAAATCAAGCTAACTTGAGATACCCCATGTATCCAAGAGTTTCCTACATAGTCCATGTGAACCTCATGCCAATGTAGTTCTCCCACAAATGGGAGGAAAAATACCAAAGTAGTCTAGAAATAAACTAAACAACAAGATGACCCAACCCAAAAAAATTGATGGATTTATAACTTACGTGGAGATTCTAATCCAATTCTCATGATTTTGTGATTTTTAGGATTTTTTTAGATCCTTTAAAAATGTTTTTGAAATTTTCTATGCATCTCAACTTGTTCGAGAATTATGAGATACAAAATGGTCCAAATCACAAAATTGCAGGAATGTTAAATCTTTAAATTATTCATAAAATGGTGAGAGCATGGAAAAAGGGTGACTGAGATGACCTCAATATGAATTAATTATTTCTTTAATAGTCCCAATAGAACTTCAAGTCACTTTATTTCTACATTATAATGGAGGAATACAACTAGGTAGAAATAAATTTATGAACTAGGCAAATGGCACAATATGGCATAAGAATGACAAGGTGATAATGTAATGAATGATAAAGGTGTTGTTCATAATTTTCCCATTGGAAATTATAATTAAGAAATAATGGCATATGTTGATGATACTAATTTTCCCAAAGGAAGTATAATTAGTATCACAGAGTGGGATGCTAATTTACCCAAAGGAAGTTATAATTATAAATATTCATAATGAAATGAGAACAAGAAACGAAGGATGCTACTACCAAACCACTATCATACTAATCCAAGATATTGCCTTTGTATAAAATACCAAATCAACTACTAAAAATTGATCTAAATCTCCCTCATTGAAGGTGTTTGGAGAACCAATGGGATAAAACCAAGGTCAAAGGGGTTGGGTAAGGATTTTAAAAATAACTTTCATCAATAGGGAAGGTGTGGTAGAAAGATATATGGTATGGTATATAGAAGATGAAAATATGATATAATGTAAATGAGCCTCATAAAAAATACTTCAAGTATTTCAAGTGAAATAATGTTTTAGGTGTATGATGTTCATTGGCTCATCAAGTTCATCTCCATCTAGTGTAGCAATCATGTATGCTCTAGATCCATATTTTACAATAATGATATAGGGGCCTATCTAGTTGGGTTTGAACTTTCCCTTCTTATTCTTTACCATGGTGTTATTTTTGTTTTATTTGAGAACAAGATCACCAAGATCAAACTTTGTATGTTTTACCCACTAGTTATACTGGCCACAAAGTATATTTTGATATGATTGAAGGTTGTTGACAATGACCATGCATTTTTCATCAACTCTAACTCTTTTAGGTGAGATAATTGATAATATTCATCATCCATGATGTGTTTCAATGAGATATGTAGAGAAGGTAACTCAACCTTAATGGGAAGAATGGCTTCCTTGACATAAACTAGGGAATATGGAGTGGTGCCAATTAGAGTATGATAATTAATGTGGTATGCCCAAAGGGCACACAATGTTTATAGGTGTCAATTGTGGCTAACATCATTGACAATATTTTTAAGGATGTTTATAATTTTTTTGTTGGATGCTTCTTCTTGGCCATTACCTTGTGGGTAATATATGGTAAAAAATGTTGAGTGATATTATATTCAACATAAAGTGTTTTTATATCCTTATATTTATATGATCTCCCATTATTATATATAATGTCAGATGGGATACCATAATGGTATATGAGATGATTTAAGATGAACTTAGAATTTTTTTCCAATCATGTGAGGGGTATAACTTCAACCCTTTTAATGAAATATTCGGTAGCAATAAGGATATGTTTATGGATATTAGATGAGGTAGGATTAATATTTATAATGATATTGACTCCCCAAGTTGAAAATAACCATGGTATAAGCATTTGTGTTAGTGTTTTATCTATGGCATGAATTGATTTAGCATGATTTTGACATTTATCACATTATTTGACATATGTAGCTACATCTACTTTCATAGTTGGCCAATAATATATGGTACATAGGAGATTTTTGGTTAGGATGGCCCTATTAGTGTGAGATCTACATAATCCTTCATGAACTTCTCATCACACTAATTTTTCTCTTGCTAAATTTTAATAATGAAGTAGAGTTCCATCAAATTTGTGATGGTAAAAGGTTACGCTAAGTAAGGTATAGTGTGAGGCTTAGTGGATAAAGGCCTTTAGTTTTTTACATGATATGTCTAGTGGCATGATATGATCATGAAGGTAGGTAAATAGGTCTAAATACCATATAGATATGGGACTCATAATATCACATATCATTACAACAGTTAAAGGTTCATGAGTAGGTGTTATTATATTTTCAATCAATAATTGATATTAATTTTCCTTATCTATGTGGAGGATCAATGATCCAATGGTGGCTATGGAATTCACCATCCTGTTACTATCCCTATGTATGTGTTTAAACTGTATGTTGATGATCTGTTATTTAAGAGTGTCAACCATGGCCTTGTATGGCACCATCTTATTATCTTCAATCTAAAAGTGGTTTGTAACCTAATTGATGATTAACTAAGAGTCACTATAAATTGTGAGATGTTAAATATTCCATTATACTACTTCATGAATCCCTATAATAAGTGCTTCATATTCATTTATGTTTTTAGTACAAGGAAATCTGATACAAATTGATTTAGGGATAAAACCCCCCTATAGTGTAATAAACAATAGGCTTGCCCCTGATCCATGTGATGTGAATGATCATAAAAATACATCTTCTAGTTTTGCTTCTCAGAAAGTGTTTTAATAATGGTCATAATGGACTTGTTTGGGAATTAAAAATTGAGGGGTTTAGTATTTACAAGGGGAGATTCAACAAGTTGATCTATAAGTACTTGTCCCTTTATGTCCTTGTAGTTGATGTATTCCATCTCTAACTCACTCAGAAGCATTATTAATTTAGCCATGTGGCTTTATAAATTTATCTTGGAGAGTAGATACTTGAGTGGATCTACTTAGGAAATAACCATGGTCTTGTTTTTAATCATCTAATGCCATAATTTTTTGGCTATTAAAACCATAACTAAATAAGCTTTTTTGATTGGTGTATAATTTTGTTCATATATGACTAGTGTACAAATTAGATAGTACAAATCATGTTCCATTCCATTGTCATCATGTTGATCTATAAGTACCCCCAACACTTTGTTTGTGGTAGATAGATACATTAGGAATGACTTTCCTAGCATTGGTGGTAACAAAATAAGCAGATTGGTAAGATATTATTTTAGTTGCTAAAAGGCTTTCTGAAAATTGTCATCTTAATGAAATGTGACACCCTTATTCAATAAGTGTGTAAATGGATGGTATTTTTTAGACAACTAAGAAATGGAGCATTTGATAGGTTGAATCTTTCCCTATAAACTATGGAGCTACTTTAAATTAGAAGGTGGTGGCATATCAATAATAGATTTTACTTTGGCATGATAATATTCAATGCATAGATGAGAGATGATGAAGCCTAAAATTTTTATATAATTGACACCAAATATGCACTTCTTAGGATTGAGTCTAACGTTATATTCATAAATCTTCTTAAATATTATTTGTAGTGCAGATGGATGATCGACATAAGTCTTTTATTTACCTATTATGTCATCAACATAGTATTCAATATTTTCATGCATCATATGATGAAATATTATGGTCATGGCTCTCTAGTATGTGTCCCCAATATTCATGAGGCCAAATGGCATAACTTGATAACAATACATTCCCCAAGGAGTGTTGAATGGTGTCTTATGTTGGTATTTTGGTGTAATCTAGATCTAGTTGTATCCTAAAAATCCATCCATAAGTAAAATCATTTCATAACCCATTGTGGAGTCAACTATCATGTTAATATTTGGCAGAGGAAAGTCATCCTTGGGGCATGCCTTTTTTATATCTCTAAAATCTATACAAGTTATAATTCTTTCTAGTTTCTTGATAATAGGCACAACATTCGAGATCCATAATGAATAGTTGATCGATTAGATGCATCTCACTTCTAATAGTTTTTAAAACTCGTTCTTTACCAAGATATCAATATGAGGATGCATCTTGTGTAGTTTTTGCTTCACAAGTTTGGCATCAAGATATATAACAAGGTGGTTTACAACCAAGGTGGCATCCAAACCTACCATGTTTGATAGGCCCAAGAAAAGATGTCAACAAATTACCTCATAAGTGCTATAAAGCTTTCACATTCCTCTTCAGTGAGGGACACACATAATTTTATCCATTTTGGGTCATCTAGATTTCTTATGTTGACTTCCATAATATCTTTTATGACGAGAGTTGAGCCATATTCTAGAATGGTTGGAAATGATTTGAATTGGCCTACAATAGTAAAGTCCTTTTTTGGACAAGTTCTTCAAAATTGATTAAACAAGATGAATCTAAATCTCACAATGGTAGGGATGGCTATGTTAGAAATAATATTGGAAATTCCTAGGCAATCCAGTCAAAGGCATGTTGTTCTACTAAACTGAACTTGGATCCAAAATCAATTTCATCATTGGTGGTCTCTTGATCCTCATTTGAGGAAAGTTGAACACCCCATCTAATGGCAGTTGAAATAGGATTTCACTAAAAGACTATCCTTTCTATTTAATTTTACCCTAGTCCAAAAGCACCTCAAAGAGGATTTCACTTTGAGATCTCAATGTGTCAATCTTTTATTTGTGGTTAAGGGTGTTCACCCATTCTCTAAAATAGGTTATAGGATCCAATTTTATTGAGAACCCTTATTTGTGGTCTCCCAGTAGAATATTGTCTCCTAAGCATACAAAATCACAAAAAGACTTGTCATTCTCAAAATGATCTACAAACACTATGGATTTTTATTAGTCCCAAGCTATAAGTTGAGGATGATAAAGAGGAAGTGGATTGTGTTAGATTACTGAGGTGATCGTATAAATGGCATGTGGGTCAAACAAGTTGGTATCAGTAAGGTCTTCATAAATGTTGTGATGAGAATCTACTTCACTATTAGCATCATCATCACTAGACGTTGGCATTAGAACATGAATAAGATATGTGGGGTCACCCCCATGTAATTTAAATCCAAGACCATAAGTTATTTTGTATCATGTTATGGAAATAAGCTCAAGTGTTCCCTATTGATTTGGCCCAAGGCCTCCTCCTTCATAGGATTGTTTTTTCATGACATTTTTAGGAATAAGATATTTGGTATTTTTGTAGTAATTAGCCAATTTGTCATTATACAACTAGGATTCATCATTGTTAAGTGGTTTCTCTTCTTGGCTAGTGGCTTGTGTGAAAATAACTAGAGTTTTTCTATGAAGTTTACAATTTCCATTCCATGCAAAGTGGTTTAGTTTTAGGTCTTCCATAGGACTTGGGGTTTTATGGAAGCTTGGCAATATGAAATTTTTTTATGTGTCAAATACTCTCCTGAGTCATTGGCCAAGATGGTAAAATGATTAGACATTTCAAGTGGAGGCATATGTAAATAAGAATCAAGGCTATTTGGGTCTATATAATTGGCTTTTGGTATTTCAACAAGTATTTTTTTTGTCTTTTTCCTTCTTGGGAACTAGATCTAGGCCAAAGTAGTAGTTGTAACTTTCATACTCTACCTTCAAATGTTTGCAATGTTCATAGGGCTGAAAATATCCATTGATAGTAACTTCCATGCCTAAGTGCGATAACTTGAGACATTGGTGCAATGTCTATGGAATTACATGAATCTAATGTATCCAAGGTCTACCCAAGAGAAAATTATATGATAGGTTAAGGTCTAACACATGGCAGAGTATATCATGGGTTAAGGGACCAACAATAATTGACCAACTTATCATGCTTTTAGATTCCTATTCTTCATTATTATAGGCATTGATAGTAGTTATTTCTAGTTGTAGATCAGCTATTTTATATCTAAGATTATTGATAAGCTTCAAAGACATAATATTCAAGCCTAATCTATTGTCTATAAGGATATGTTTGACTTTGTGCCATGTAATGACAACTTCAATGTATATGGGATTATTATAGAGAGGGCCAAGTGACAAAATTTCACTTTGGTTGAAGATAAACTATTGGTCTAGGGCTAGATGTCCAACCAAAGCTTGGAATTTATTTGGGATTATGTCGTTGGGAACTTGGGATTAGCCTAAGAGCTTGGTTAATATGTTCTTATGGATAGTAGATGTATGCAACAAATATAGAATGGGGATATTTGCGAGTGTATTTTAAATTTTTTACATAATATCATATGATTTTTATTTAACAATGGTAGATGGCTTGTTCTTAGCTAACACAGTGGGTTGGATTGGTTTGTTGGAAGGAGGTTATGGGCTAGGAATGGTAATATTTAACCATCAAGTTATGATTTTACAATGAGGATTTGATAAAGGACCATTATAACTTGATGATGATGGAGGTGGGCCAGATAAGATAAGTCTTAATTGCTAGTAAACTTGGTTATGGTCACAAGGAAATGTTGATTTATCAGTATAAGGTCCCAAAATATTAATCCTTATTTATTGTTGCACTTGTTTGAGGTCCCAAGTCAAGGAAGGATTACTAGCATAGATGGGTTGATTGGAATTGGTTAGCAATGGTCATGTTCTATTATTACTTGGTCTAGGATTAATGGTGATGGTGGAAACATGACCTCCTATAATATTAACTACAAATTTTGTGTAGTCATGTGAAACTGCATGGTAAGTTTATTAGTTATTGGAATCATTCTAGCCTTGGTTCCTCCCATTCATTTGACATTGTTGTTACTTTTGTTGATATTGTTATTATTATTATGACTTTTGATATTATTTTTTCTATGATTCTAGCATTTTTTGTTATTATTTTTTATTACTATTATTATGTTATAGAAAAGGGTTTTGGTATATATCTAGGTTCTGATTGGATTTAGAATTTTTATTATAGAATGTAATCTCCCCATTTTATAACATATTTTCAATGAGGTATTTTATCTGCACACAATGATGTAGATTATGCCCATGAACATGATGGTATTCACATAACTCATTTGCTCATCACCAGTTTAGATATGAAATACCCTTATGATAGTGATTCATAATTGGCCAACTAATCATATTAGTTTTAGATATCCTAAAAACATAGCTTAGATATGTTCTTCAAGGTCACTAAAAAATTGAGGAGTGGGTTTCCTTCTTGGAGGAGGATTTTACAAAATTAGTGGTTTTTGTGTTGGTGGAGTTGGTCTAAGATATAGTGAAGGTTGTGATTGTTAATGAAGAGTAAGTTGAATTTGTAGTGTAGGTTGAGTAGATGGTGTTTTCACTATTTGGACATGATGCAACTCTATTAATCCATTTCCAACAACATTCTTATTATATTTGAATTTCTTGGATTTCTCATAATTACTATCCTAAGATGGTGATGATGCTTGCACTTGCACTTAGTTTTAGTTTTGACTTTGGCATGTTCCTTGGTTTTGGTTATAATTCTGATTTAATGAGGTTAAATTGATAATTTATTTGTTAATAAGGGAATTTTTAGTTAGTAAACCTTTGTCAATGACATATTTGAATGCATGTGCACACTGAATCTCCATATTATAGGATATATTATTGTGCAATTTTTTTATAAACATAATGGCTAATTATTTGTCTGGTAATCTATGGGTGAAGAGACTATCAATCACTCTCCATCTCTATAGATACATTGAAAATATTTCACCAACTTTATGCTTATCCTGAGTCAAATCTACCAATGAAATATCATGTTCAATATTATAGGAGAAATGTTTCATGAATTTATTTTAGAGGATATCAAAATCAAATACAAAATTCTTTGGCAATTTTAAGAACCACTCTAAAGCCTATCATGCTAGACTTTGGCGAAAAAAGAGGAGAAGTTAAATTTTATTGTAAGCCATTGGTTGGAAAGAAACAAATAATTCTATCAAATGGGCCTTAGGATCTCCTTTACCTTGTATTTATCAAATTTTGGTGGTTTATACCCTAGAGGAAATTGTATCTATAGATACTCTATGTTGAATGGGTATGAACACATGTCATCTAACTTGAATTTCTTGGTTTGTTTCCCTGATTGAATGCCATAAATTATATCCTTCATTTAATGTAGTTATCTGTAAAATAAACTAGATGGAACATTTTTCTAAGGTGGAGGCTAGGTGGTCAAAGGTGTATTACCTTTACTAGGGTATAATGGAGGAATGGTTTGTTGTGGAATGTTGGTTTGATGAGTGAACTGACTAGGAATATGCATCCATGGATTGGGATGTGTTTGTTGAAATTACACAAATTTTTGTGCTAGATTCTAGTTTAGATTAAGTATATATCCTTGACTTTGAGGGAACTATGGCTATGATATAAGGATATGGCTTTAGATAAAATACTATGCCTATTCAGGTTGAGTAGGGACTTGCTACCAATTGTCAAACCTAGCTGAATAAGGGGAACTTGTTATGAACCAAGGCCCTATCTTTGGATTTTTTACACATGTTAAATGAAAGGAAATTGTTTCCTAATTGGTAATTATTAGATAGTGGTATTTTTTTTGCATGAACATATATTGTAGACTAGACATTTATCAGGTGTTCAATATTTATATTTGAATAATAGATGCAAATTGTTGATTAGATAATGTTTTCAATTGTAAATGTATATTGGTATATGATTATAGAGGTATGTTTATCACCACATGTTGAGGTGGAACATTCGTTGCCTCTTGTTTAGGTGGTATAATATTCTGCCTGTATTATGGTGGTAAACTATGCTTATTATTTTGGAATGCTAGTCTCACATGTTGAGGTGGAGTATAATTCATCACATGTTATTAAGTCACTAGTTGGCACTTGAGTACTTAATCACTATGGTTTCATGCTTGAAGAAGTAGTTGGTTGAGGATTAGAGGTAACTTATTATGGTTGGGACGTAGGAATTCCTTCCCCCTACTATTGTGAACCACTCATGTTATTAACTAAAGGCACTTATTATTATGGATAATTTGTTAGTGTAATTAAACCACTTTGGCTTGGATTGGAAGACACTTTCATGTTATCCACCATGTTTGGTACATTGATCTGCATAGAAGTATTAGTCACTTTTTCAATATATGGGACATTGTACATGTCACTGACTAAAGTGCTTTATGCAAATGGGTCTATACCTATATTATCTTAACCTATCAATTTAATTAATTCTCTTGTTGAAGGAAATAGCTCTATGATTGGATCATTTGACATGGACATGGTATTAAAATTGCATGCTAGATTTTAGTAGGTTTGATATGCTTGTTACATTTGTATAAATTGGTCTTCCATGAGGCCCTTTCCTTCTACAAGAATATTTGGGTCTTGTTATGACATCAACATGAGAACTTGAGGATGGATATTAAAGGCATGCTCAATGGTTTAGGTATACGACATGTTTAAAGGCACTTTAACTAGACTAGGCAAATTTTCATGGGGAAGTCTGTTGGAAACTTAGCTTTTACCTCCATAGCTCTAACTAAAACTTCATCCTTATTTTCTTGAAATTTATGATCAAACAAATAAGTATCATACACATATGTCATATTGACATTATATAATTGTTGTTAAACTTGTTTTGCAACTGATTGTATGATAGAAAGATATTTTAAGGTTTTCTCTTGGTCTTGCTATGAATAGGGAGGCATGTCAACCAAATAATTGGCTAGTGGATCTTGAATCTCTGGCCTAGATTGATTGGTTGAAGGAGGATAAAGATCCATCTCATAAACCACATCATCACCATAGTGGTATTAAATAAAGTCATCATTTGTGACCATGTTATCATAACCTGGATTGTACATGACTACATTATGAGTGTAATGAGACATATCCAAATTAATGATGAAAATTTTGTGAAGAAGGTATAGAATTATACAAGCTCTAAAAAAAAAATTCTAAAAGATAATTAGTCCAAACTTTGTCTAACTTGGTGTAACTTTGTATAAAAACTTGGTCTAGGGATGGAGTTATTTCTCCAAAAAGGTTAATGATAAACTTGGTCGAAAATGGTCTAATTTCAAATGTCTAAAGTTAAATATATTATACACATGGTCAAGTTGATGGGTAAAATTGAATGCCAAACTTAGGTAATTTTTTTTTCAAACAATGTTAAATTATATCTAAAAACAAAAAAGGTTGCTTGGTCTTTGGTAACAAGGCACAAATCTAGGCTCAAAATAACTATGTCTAAAAAAGAGGAAATTGCTAGGACTCTTGGATACATAACACAAGAGCTAGAATTGAAAGAAAACTAAATGTAAATTGATATTTTGGGGGGAACAAGGCATAAAATATAGACTTTAAAACACACTAGCTTTAAAAGGCAAGAGTGTTGGATGGTGGAACATGATCTTATTATAATGACCAATTCTTGATAGGGGGTATGGGGGGGCAATGCACACCACTAGGGTTGATAAGGGGGTCAAGGGGGAAGTGAACATAATTGGAGGCCTCTTGGTATGGGTTCGGTGGAAGCACCTCCAAAGCAAAAAATTTATGAAAAAAGCATTATAAAATATTATAATTTCATAGTAAATCTAGACCCTTCACTATTAGGTCATAGATCTAACAATAGAAATTATGTTGCTACATTTTTTTCTTAATATGAATCCCTATATTGATATGAGGGAATTGTAATCATGACATCAGACTGTGTGTGAGTGAAGAGGATATTGCAGTAGATGAATTACAATTTTTCCCTTTATTTATTGGACTACATAAAAGAAGAACTGGATATTTTTGTGTGGACATAGCCTATTTTTTCTGAACCATGTTAAATATGTCTCTTTTATGTTATGTTTTTTACATTTTATTCCTATCTTTATTTCATTAATATTGCTCTGCATTCTATATTACTAACAAAGAGATGAGGCTAACAAATTTGAAACACTTTGACTCACACAAGGCATTCAGATTTTAAACATACACTTGATCATTTGTCAAAAGATATTAAAATTTAGGCATATGGAAGATAGAAAACTTCCCCAAATTTAAGCACATAAATATTATTTTAATCAATCAAGGAATTGATCTAAGTTGTACGACCCAAAATTGAAAGGTAAATGTCTAGGCCAAAACTACATGAGGCATAGGCATAAACCAATCAATATTTGGATCTAAAATTGTTAAGACCAATTATAAACTCAATTTATAAGGATAGGTTCCTAAAAAATATAGCAATATAGACAAGAACAAATGACATGAAGGTACTAAGAACATAGACCAAGAGGGCATCAATGGATTCAAAATTGTAATTTGGACACAAGGAAACAAATCTTTGAAATAATTCAAGTAGCATAGTGATGCTATTATGATCTTAAAGGTATGGAAAATGGTTTGTTTCAAATAAATATAAGGCATAAAACTTGGAATGAAATGGGAATCATAATGATGGCCCTTTCAAAAAAGTAACACACACACATAAAAGTTTTAAAAATGACTAAGGTAAAGTGTGATGTCAAATAAATGACATAACACCTCTCCAAACAAAAGAGTGATGTACACAAGACTCATTTTATATGTGGTATGATAAACAAATAATTTTGATCAAGACCATGTAAGTAAAAAGGAGAAATTACAAAAACACCTAAATGTAACATCTTAAATCCTAAGACTAACAAGGTGGAATTGTACTATCAAATTTTGTCTATATACTTACTCTTGAGAGGATTTTTAAGTTGTTAATCCAAAAATTAAAAGTGCATGAAAAGTAGGGTTTTTGGGCCTCATTTTCTCTCAAGAGTTCATATGATAACATGGAACTTTGGGCTACTTGCCTTGCATCAATAATATGCCCATGACAAGTGGGGCTATCTAAACTGTCAATTTTCATTTATTTCTAAATGGTCTCATATGTGTGGCTAACACTAGGGCACATCATGCCATTTGGATCCATGTTAATTGGCTTGTTGTGAAAATGCATTATCCTTTCCATAAACACTACATCCATTAATTACTCAGTGTAGTGTAATGTTTTAGTTAATCATATATTTTGAGATAGTCTCTTGCTAATGGAACTTACTTAACCACTTAAACAAGCATCCCAGTAACTAAACCTTAATTTGTATACCCCTACCATGGAATGGGGTTGAAGTGATGTGGGAGATGAATTTTTAGGTCAACACTTCCCTAGATAACCCATGAGGAAGTGATAAACTCTCGCTCATAAGCCAAAATCCAAAAAAATAAATAAAGTGGAAGAACTTTAGGGTCATTTTGGGGTCACCCAAATAAATCAGATTTTGGGGAGGGCCATATCAACTTTCTTTCCATTTTTTCTGGAAAAAAGTGATAAATACAATAAGTGAGCATTTTTTATCACCCAAGTTCCTTAAAGGAGATAGGGGAGAGCATACATGTGGCATTCATCTTGACAAGTAAACACTCAACAATAAGCATAAAAATGAAAACTCTTGTGAGTATTTAAATAAAGTGTGGGTTAATTTTTATAACCAAAAAAAATATGTCATGAATTTTATCCCCTTGGCATTGTGTTAAAAACTTTAAACAAAATGAAAAAATAACTCAAGTAAAAATATTTTTAAAACACCAAATTTAAATGTGAGTTTGAAAAATTAGAGTGTTTAAATCCATCTTTTCTTGGCCTTAAGGTCCTAAAACATATGTTAGGGGATCCTTGTGCTTAGAAGAAAAATGTAATTGGGCAAATGACTTTTGAATTTTAGCTCTTGGGTTTCAAAAAATTTACATGGAGTGAAAAACTGCATAAATGCAGAGCAATATCACCACTTTTCCTATAAAAAACTATTAACAAAAAATCAAAAGTGTCTACAAAATAGGGTTATCAAAAAATCATAAATATTATATCAATATCATATAACTTTAACATAATAATACAACTCTAGATGTAATATCATAACTCTCCTACAACATGAAAACACTAGTGCAAAAACCATGGTAGTTAGAGGCAATATCATGATAGTTAATGTGATATCACAAAATTTATAGAAATATCATAACTTTAAAGGTAATACCATGACTAAAAATTTATGATATTATAGTATTATAATTTTTCCTACAATATGAAATTGTTTGTACAATAATCATGGTAGTTAAAGGTAAAATCACTAAAATTAAAATAATATCATGGAATTTATAAAAAATCACTACTATAAATACAAAATTTTAACTATAAAGTCATGGTATTATTGTAATATCATGACTATAAAGAGAAAAAATGCAATTGTACAGATCAAATTCATGATTTTTTATAGAACATACATGAGCATTCAATTTCCACTTTTTTGGTCAATAAGTTTGGATTTTGACATGAAAATTGTTAGAAGGATGTTTTAAAATGCCTTGAGAACAACTTTGTGGGTTGAATATCCCACAAAGAATTCCATCATGTGAACAAGGATTACAATATAGGGGAGGTTATTATAGTGTTAGTCCATTAAAATAAATCAAAATAACACACTAAACACTTGACACCTCTAGCCTAGACACTAGGAGAGCATAGGTAACAAACATACAAATGAAAACACAACTAGAACACAAAATAAATCATTATGTTACCTTCATTAGAGCTCTAAATGGATTTTTTAAGTGGATTTCTTAGTTTATGCATCAATAAGTCTTTAGCAATGAAGCTTTCTTTTCTCCTTATCTCCTGGCACCTTGGCATGGCTAATTGGCTTGGCTTGGCTTATGAATTTGGCATGGTAACACTACTATAAATATATTATGATGAAATCACTCATAATAAAACTACACTATCCAAGCTTAGATATCAATGTGTGTGGCCTTGTATTTCTAGCCTCCAAAAGTTAACTCTCATCCAAAGTGAGTTGAGGGAATGAGTTCAAACTAACCCTAGGTGAGTTAAGGATAACTCAATTTGATTTAAAATTTAATAGGTAATTATTATTTTTAATCACTAGGCATGAATTTTAAATTAGATATTTTGGAAGAGTTTGATAACCGATAAAGGCAATGATGAAAAGGTTTGATTTTTTTATTTTTAAAATTTCCATTTTTAGATATTCATTAATTCAAATGGATAATTCAACTAAGAATTTAATATTATTTAATTCAATGATTCATTTTGATTAGTATTTTTGATATTTTTATTATTAGATTAAGTGCCACACTTAATGGGTCCATAGGCCAAACTACCAGTTGTTAGGTCACAAGGTGACTGAAGATGATATGAGAGGTTATTATTACGTAAAATATAATCCTATTTCATGATTATAAGCATTGATGAATGATGCAGGGATGAAATTAGGATATTTAGTGATTCTTAGGATTAATATAAAATGTTTGGTAGGAATTAGTTTGAAGTCTGGTTGGAAGCCAGTTGTGGCTAGAATTGGGTGTCCACAATACCCTTGTGTTATCTTTTCAAAATTGTGAAAGTAAATATTTTATGGAATCAACTATAGCCTTGTCTTTCCATTAGAATCTATCATAGAATGCCTATAAGTCATTGTTATCAATAACATCAAGATTTTACATCCCACAATTAATTTCATTAGTGTTTTTCTATTTGTGTTCAATGTTATGCTTGTTTTTATAATCAAGCATTTGTTCCTTATTTTACAAATTATAATATGATTTTTAATAATGCATCAGGAAACATTACCATCTTTGGTGAATTTCTTCACACTTACTTTATGACATGCATTATGTATATTTTTAATAATTGTCTTATTTAACGATCAAGATTAGATGTTCTTAGTTTTAGAGTATTCATTATAGGTTTCATCTTATGAATTTTCAACAATGTAACACAAAATTGGCATATTTGAGATTCATTTATTTTTTCAAAGTGTCAATCCCAAATTCTATCACATTTTATTCTCATATGGTAGGTAGACATTTTAATGCACATTAGTTTCAAAATGTTTTCATCAATTTCAATTAAATACATGGATCTTCTTTTGAAAATCCTAGGAGGTGTTCTTAGTGTTAAAATTTGTTGATTTGGTGTTTCCATAATTTTATCTTCATTATTAGTTTCTTCATTGAATGGTTTTCCCATATTATTTTCTTCATTAGTAGTTTCCTAATTGAACGATGTTGTCATATTGTTTTCTTAATTGTTTATTTCTCTAATAAGCATTTTAATGTAATTTTATTCATTATTAGATGATAAATCACCATGTATATTATTATATTTATTATCACCAAAATTAGAAACCATAAAATTTGAATGAGTACTTACATTATAATTTGGTTTACTATCAAAATTAAAAATTCAAATTTTAGAATTTGGTATACTATCATTAGTCATTTCATCAGTATTTGTGACATTCTATCCTAGAGGATAGTAGACTTGCATGAATTCTTTGCATTCATTACATTTATTTTTCTCTCATCACTTCTAATTCCTCCACCATTTTTTGCTTTAACTTATTCTTCCCACTAGTATGATTTACATCACCCATGATTACATAAAGTTATGAACTTTAGAGGGTGGGGACAATGACCAAATTATTTAAAAATAGACCCATGTGCTATGTAATAGCAATTGGGGATACTGATCAAATTTTTAAAAATAGACCTATGCAGTCAACCATGATTATAAAAATTTCTCTACTTTTGAGGGTAGGGACAATGAACAAATCATTAAAAATGGACCTAAAGTATGCATTACCAAGTGGGGATAGTGATCAAATTATTAAAAAATAGACCTGCACTATGTATTCAACCATGACTAGATAAAATATTCTCTACTTTTGAGGGTGTGGATGGTGATAAAATCATTAAAAAATAGACCTCCACTATGAAAAAAAAAACATATTACACAAGGGATACAAGTCTCATTGTGAAATAAAACATGTTGACTTATAATATTTTTTTACTTTTTTACTACCCACAAGATTACATATGTCCTAAAACTACATACATATTTTTTGATGTGTATATTTCTTGCACAATTGATCATAAACCTAAACCCTAAAAACTTAAACTCTAAACCCTAAATGAATTAAGTTTACAAGGATCAATTTGGCATAAATCATATCACTTATTATCTTAATTAACTAATTATCTCCATTGATAATGACATTAGGGAAAATTGAGCCCATAATCACATTTTGTAGTCATAAATAGGTTCAATAAGAGCTCAAACTGGTCTTAATTACATTCATGATTGCATCTTAAACCTTAAACACTAAGACCTAAGCCCTAAACCCTAAATCATAAACCTTAAACCCTAAATAAATCAATTTAACCCCAATTAACATCTTTTAGAGTAATAATTAGGTTCATAGGGATTAATTTTTCCCAAATTATATCACTAACTACCCTAATTGACTAATTAAATCAATATGTGATGACATTGGGGCTAATTGAGTAAAAAATCACACTTTGTCATCATAAATTGGTTCAAATAGCTCAAATTGGCCACAATTTGACCCTATACC
>JARHVA010001202.1:3670000-3692500 GCA_037957365.1 Torreya grandis
ATAATCTGACTATGAATGACATTAAGCATTGGGGATACCCTTCACATAAATAATTTAGAACCAGTGACCATGTTAGTGTTATATTTAAGGATTTAAAGTACTTTAGATTTGATGTAATACATTTGGGATGTGTTATGTTGACTGTATTATTGACTAATTGAAGGAATATATGCTATATAAGTTGTTTGATGGTAATGATGTGTGAAGTTTAACACTACTATACTCATGCCTATGATAAAATAATTTGAATGATTAGATAATTTTGATGCATTTTCTATTCATTAATTTTGAAACACTCATATAACATTGAACTGTGTGTCAATGTTGTTTTTATATGGTAAGGCTTCTCTAGAATTTTGATTTGGGAAATAGGTAGGCCTGACTATGCTTAGAACTTAGGTCTCATGTAATTATAATTATGTAACATAATTAATCGTACATGAGTTTGATTTAGGGTTTGAATTATTGTTATTATTTTTCTATTTATTTAATTATCTATGTATCTTCATCATATCATGTCCTTAATGTTTTAGTGTATATGATTGACCATGTTTTAGGGGAAGATTTAGATTTTTGTATGAATAGTGTTTAGGTATGATAATTAATATGCATGTGAGTGAGGTGTTTGATTCTATACCTTGTTGGTTTGATATCACTCAAATTATTTATTTAATTTTGGAAGAATGTTAAAGATAAGAATTTGAGTCAATACTTTAGTACCTTAGTATCATCTAGCATTTGAAAGTTTTCATTGATATAATTTTATGCAATTTGTTAATGTAATGTATGGTAAATATACACATTTAAAGTTTTTAATTTTCTCACACTCTCTAAGGATAACCATGTCAAAGTTGTTAGGTTATGGAGCTAAAAGCTTCACAGGTATGCAAACATGGAAGAGGTTGTTGAGTGTCACAGTAATCGATGTTGGTCAGGCCAACCGACATCGGTTAGGAGTAGATAGGAAGCTGCCGACATCGATCATGGACCAAATGATGTTGGTCATCTCTAGATAGATAGTGACCAACATTGGTCATCTGTGCATTCTAGAACTGGTCTAATTTTAGACAGATAGTCAGTTTGCATGTAAAGACTAATTTTAGTCTTGAGTCTGTGTTTCTAATTATTATAATTAGGAAGTCTAATTATTTTTTGTATGGGATCTATTTAAGAGACCCATGGGGTTGTATTGTATAGATGTAGAATTATAATGACTTGAAAAGTCAAGGACAAGGGTTCTTCCAAGTATGTAAGATCTAGGTTTGCAGGTGTGCAAGACCAAGTTGATCTACAGGTGTGCAAGATTAGGAAGAAGATCTACATGGTAAGTAAGGTCAGTTGATCTATAGGTGTGTGTGTGAGCAAGGTCAAAGGAGATCTGCAGGGTAGTAAGATCAAATGAAATTTGTAACACAATAAGGAGCAAGATCAGGGAGATCTACTTGGAGTACTTTGAGTACTTGGTAGTGGAAGTAGGCAACAATGGTTGAGTTGATTGTCACTTAATGGTTGGTGTACTGGAAGTATTGTTACTGACTGGTTGAAACAACAACTCTGTGTTTGAGTTGATTTTTTTGTAATTGAGAGAGAGAACTCTTGAGGGAGAATTACTAGTACGCCTAAGAGGTGTGGAAAGAGTGTGATTTCTTCATTGTATTTCCTTATGGAAGAGTGTTAATACAAGATTGTACTATCTCTCATATTTTGTGTTGTTTCTGATTTCTTGTTACATTTTACTTCTGGTTAAATTTTGTGTTTAGTTGCTTATACAAAGGTAATCAAGTTTACTCTTAAGGAGTAGGGATCTTGACAATTGGTATCAGAGCTTGGTTAGGTACACTAACAGGTGATCAGAGCATGTTAAGTGTTTGTTGATTATAGGTCACTCTTAAGGGTTTCTGATTGAGTAGGAGTAAAGCAATGGTAGAAGAAAGTACACTAAGAATGGAGGAATTCAATGGAAAGAATTATCAATTATGGTATTATAGAAAGAAAGAGCAGGTAAAGAAAGATTGTTGGTTGGTAGAAGATCAGCATGAAAGAAATGAAGAAGCAGATGTTATAGGTATTATTGCACAGGATGCTCTTATATGTTACTTGGATAAAGTAGAATCTTGGGTTTTATATTTTTTTGCCTCTTTCCATGCAACCCCAAATAGAGTATTTTTCCATGATTATGTCCATGGAGACTTTGGAAAGATTTATTTAGGGGTTGGTGAGCCTTGTCAAATTGTTGGCAAAGGGGAAGTGCAGTTTAAATTGCAAATGGGCAACACATGGGTGTTGAAGGAGGTCATGCATGTCCCAGTCCTAAAGAAGAGTCTAATTTCTATAGAAAAGTTAGGTGATGAGGGTTGTACAGTTACTCTCACAGTTGAATATTGGAAAGTTTCCAAGGGTGCACTTAAATTAACATGTGGTAAGAAAGTAGGTACTCTTTATCTATCTACTTGTATTACTAATTCTCCTTCTAGTTTATCTACTTCAGATGTAGATGTGAACATGTGGCTCTGTAGGCTTGGTCACATGAATAAGAAGGGGATGCATGTTCTTAAGAGGAAGTCTGATGTCTTTGACAAACTTAAGAACTTAAAAGCCTTGGTTTTAATGGAGGGGATGATGGACAGAGATCAGCTCAAGGTGATAAATAATTTTGAGCAGGGTAGTTTAGACAAGGTTATGATCCAAAGTGAGCTCATGGGTAAGAGTAATCACCCATAAGAAAACATAGTTACCGACATCGGTCAGGTGATAATCGATGTCGAACAAGTAGGTACCGACGTCGGTCATATGCAAACCAGAGTTGGTGGTGTTAGGCAAGTGGAGACCGATGTCGGTTAGGGAACTAACATTGGCAACCAAGTGGACACTGATGTTGGTCAGGGAACTAGCATCGGTGATCAAGTGGAATCAACATCGGTTGGGTGTAGACTAGGGTCGACCAGAGAATAGATTTTGGGCAGATAGTAAGCTATCAAGGAGTCTCAAATGCCAATATGGAGGACTGAAAGGGTAAGTAAGCCTCAAATTCATTATTCCCCTTCTTTATACTACTTGAAATTGTTGCTCACTAATGGTTAAGAACTAAGAATTTTTTAAGAGGCAATGCAGGTAGAATCTAGGAAACAGTGGGAGCATGGCATGAATGAGGAGATTGATTCCTTGGGAAAGAACCAAATGAGAGATTTGGTAGAGTTACCAGCTGGGCTGAAAGCACTGAAAGATGACTAGATTCAAAAGTTAAAGAAAGGAGAGAATGGATAAGTGAGATAGAAGGCCAAGGCCTATGGTCTTAAGCAAGCTCCAAGATAGTGGTACAAGTTTGACAGGGGTATGATAAAGCATGGCTTTAGTCAATGTCAATGTATCCATTGTGTTTATTTTACTAGGTTAGATAATGGTCGCGACATTATTTTATTATTGTATGTGGATGATATGCTTGTTGCAAGTTCATACATGTAGGTATTTACTGAGTTAAGGATAAAATTAGTTCAGAGGTGTGCCAGGAAGGATTTAGGAGGAGTGAAAAACCTTGGCATGAGTATTTCTAGAGACAGGGAAGATCACAGGTTGATGTTGTCTCAGGATGATTAAGTGAATAAGGTAGTGGAGAGGTTTAATATGTAGGATGTAGAACTAGTTAGCACACCTATGGATGTACAGTTCACAAAATAGTATCCCAAATCACATGATGAGGTTGAGTACATGAGTAATAGACCTGATATTACCCAAGTAGTGGGAGTTGTCAGCAAGTTTGTGGCCAATTTGGGAAAGGAGCACTGGAAAGTAGTTTAGTAGATTATCAAGTATCTGAGAGGGACTAGCAGTAGGGATTCATGTTATGCAGGGTTAGGCACTTCTCTACATGGGTATGTAGATTCGGATATGGCAGGTTACTTGGATGATAGGAGCAGCACCACAGGATGTGTAGTGGTTGGTCTTCAAGATTGAACTTGAAGAGGGATACAAGCCAGGAAACAAAATTAGATGAATGTATAGGTATAGGTACAGGTATAGGTATAGGTGCAACTATTTATCTCCAAGTGGGAGATTGTTAGGTTGTGGAGCTAAAAGCTTCATAGGTATGCAAACATGGTGAAGGTTGCTGAGTGTCACAATAACCAACGTCGATCAAGCCAACCAACATCAGTCAAGAGTAGATAAGAAGCTACCGACATTGGTCATGGATCGGATGATGTGAGTCATCTCTAGATAGACAATGACCAATGTTGATCATTTGTGCATTCTAGAACTGGTCTAATTTTAGATAGACAGTCAGTTTGCATGTAAAGACTAATGTTATTCTTGAGTCTGCATTTCTAATTTTTGTAATTAGGAAGTCTAATTATTGTTTGTATGGGATCTATTTAAGAGACCCATGGGGCTGTATTGTAAAGGTGTAGAATCATAAAGACTTGTAAATGCAAGGACAAGGGTTCTTCCAGGTATGTAAGATCTATTTTTGTAGGTGTGTAAGACCAGGTTGATCTACAGGTGTGCAAGATCAGAAAGAAGATCTATATGGTAAGTAAGGTTAGTTAATCTGTAGGTGTATGTGTGAGCAAGGTCAAAGGAGATCTGTGGGGTAGCAAGATCAAAGGAGATCTACAACACAACAAGGAGTAAGATCAAGGAGATCTACTTGGAGTACTTTGAGTACTTGGTACTAGAAGTAGGCAACAACGGTTGAGTTGATTATCATTTACTATTTGGTTTACTGGCATTATTGTTATTGATTGGTTGAAATAACAACTCTATGTTTGAGTTGATTTTGTTTGTAACTGAGAGAGAGAGCTCTTAAGGGAGAATTACTGGTATGCCCAAGACGTGTGGGAAGAGTGTGATTTCTTCATTGTATTTCCTTTTTGAAGAGTGTTAGTACAAGATTGTATTGTCTCTCATATTTTATGTTATTTCTGATTTCTAGTTACATTTTACTTCTAGTTAAATTTTGTGTTTAGTTGCTTATACAAAGGTAATCAAGTGTACTCATAAGGAGTAGGGATCCTGACAATTGGTATCAGAGCTTGGTTAGGTACACTAACAGGTGGTCAGAGCGTGTTAAGTGTTTGTTGACTACAGGTCACTCTCAAGGGTTTCTGATTGAGTGGGAGTAAAGCAATGGTAGAAGAAAGTACACTAAGAATGGAGGAATTCAATAGCAAGAATTATCAATTATGATATTATGGAAAGAAAGAGCAGGTAAAGAAAGATTGTTGGTTGGTAAAAGATCAACATGAACGAAATGAAGAAGCAGATGTTGCAGGTATTATTGCATAGGATGCTCTTGTATGTTCCTTAGATAAAGTAGAATCTTGGATTTTAGATTCTGTTGCCTCTTTCCATGCAACCCAAAATAGAGTATTTTTCCATGATTATGTCCATGGAGACTTTGGAAAAATTTATTTAGGGGTTGGTGAGCCTTGTCAAATTGTTGGCAAAGGGGAAGTGCAGCTAAAATTGTAGACGGGAAACACATGGGTGTTGAAGGAGGTCATACATGTCCTAGTCCTGAAGAGGAGTCTAATTTATATAGGAAAGTTCGGTGATGAGGGTTGCATAGTTACTCTCACAGTGGAATCTTGGAAAGTTTCCAAGGGTGCACTTGAATTAGCATGTGGTAAAAAAGTAGGTACTCTTTATCTATCTACTTGTATTACTGATTCTCTTTCTGGTTTATCTACTTCAGATGTAGATGTGAACATGTGGCTCTATAGGCTTGGTCACATGAATAAGAAGGGGATGCATGTTCTTAAAAGGAGGTTTGATGTCTTTGACAAACTTAAGAACTAGAAAGCCTTGGTTTTCATGGAGGAGATGATGGACAGAGATCAGCTCAAGGGGCTGAATAATTCTAAATAGGGTAGTTTGGACAAAGTTATGATCCAAAGTGAAATCACGGGTAAAAGTCATCACTCACAAGAAAACATAGTTACAGACATCGGTCAGGTGAGAACTGACATCGAATAGGTAGGTACCAA
Organism: Torreya grandis; assembly: GCA_037957365.1. Taxonomy (NCBI): domain Eukaryota; kingdom Viridiplantae; phylum Streptophyta; class Pinopsida; order Cupressales; family Taxaceae; genus Torreya; species Torreya grandis. The sequence goes on from JARHVA010001202.1 coordinate 3,675,982, forward strand.
TGTCAGTCATGTGCAGACTAGAGTCGGTGGTGTTAGGCAGGTGGAGACCGATGTCAGTCAGGGAACCAATGTCGATGACTAGGTGGACACTGACGTCGGTCAGGGAACCAGCATTGATGATCAGGTGGAATCGACATCGGTTGGGTGCAGACCAGGGTTGACCAGATAATGGATTTTGGGCAGACAGTAAGCTGTCAAGGAGTCTCAAATGCCCATATGGAGGACTGAAAGGGTAAGTAAGCCTCAAATTCATTATTCCCCTTCTTTATACTACTTAAACTTATTTCTCATTGATGGTCAAGAACCAAGAAGTTTTGAAGAGGCAATGTAGGTAAAATCCAAGAAACAGTGGGAGCATGGGATGAATGAGGAGATTGATTCCTTGGGAAAGAACCAAACGGGAGATTTTGTAGAGTTACCAGTAGGGATAAAATCACTAAAATATGAATGGACTCTTAGGTTAAAGAAAGGAGAGAATAGACAGGTGAGACAGAAGGCCAAGGTATATGGTCTTGAGCAAGCTCTAAGATAGTGGTACAGGTTTGATAGGGGTATGACAAAGCATAGCTTTAGTCAATGTCAATGTAACCATTGTGTTTATTTTACTAGGTTGGATAATGGTCACAACATTATCCTGTTACTATATGTGGATGATATGCTTGTTGCAAGTTCATACATGTAGGGATTTACTAAGTTAAGGATAAAATTAGTTCAGAGGTGTGCCAGGAAGGATTTAGGAGGAGTGAAAAACCTGGCATGAGTATTTCTAGAGACAGGGAAGATCACAGGTTGATGTTGTCTCAGGATGATTATGTGAATAAGGTAGTGGAGAGGTTCAATATGTAAGATGTAGAACTAGTTAGCACACCTATGGATGTACAGTTCACAAAATAGTATCCCAAATCACATGATGAGGTTGAGTACATGAGTAATAGACCTGATATTACCCAAGTAGTGGGAGTTGTCAGCAAGTTTGTGGCCAATTCAAGAAAGGAGCACTAGAAAGTAGTTCAATGGATTCTCAGGTATCTAAGAGGGACCAATAGTAGGGATTCATGCTATGTAGGGTCAGGCACTTCTCTACATGGGTATGTAGATTCGGATATGGCAGGTTACTTGGATGACAGGAGTACCACTATAGGATGTGTGGTGGTTGGTCTTCAAGATTGAACTTGAAGAGGGATACAAGCCAAGAAAAAAAATTATATGATGTACAAGTATAGGTACAAGTACAGGTGCAGATATTTATCTCCAAGTGGGAGATTGTTAGGTTGTGAAGCTAAAAGATTCATAGGTATGCAAACATGGAGGAGGTTGCTGAGTGTCACAATAACTGACGTCAGTCAGGCCAACCAATGTCGGTTAAGAGTAGACAAGAAGCTGTCCACATCGGTCATGGATTAGCATGTGGTAAGAAAGTAGGTACTCTTTATCTATCTACTTGTATTACTGATTCTCCTTCTGGTTTATCTACTTCAAATGTAGATGTGAACATGTGGCTCTATAGGCTTGGTCACATGAATAAGAAGGGGATGCATGTTCTTAAGAGGAAGTATGATGTCTTTGACAAACTTAAGAACTAGAAAGCCTTGGTTTTCATAGAGGAGATGATGGACAGAGATCAGCTCAAGGGGCTGAATAATTCTAAGTAGGGTAGTTTGGACAAGGTTATGATCTAAAGTGAGCTTGTGGGTAAAATTCATTACTCATAGGAAAATATAGTTATCGACATTGGTCAGGTGAGAATCGATGTCAAACAGGTAGGTACCAATGTCGGTCATGTGCAGACTAGAGTCAGTGGTGTCAGGCAGGTGGAGACCAAAGTCAGTCAGGGAACCAATGTCAGTGACTAGGTGGACACCAATGTTGGTCAAGGAATTGGTGTCAGAAATCAAGTGAAATCGACATCAGTCGGGTGCAAACCAGGGTCAACTAGAGAATGGATTTTGGGTAGACAGCAAGCTGTCAAGGAGTATCAAACACCCATATGAATGACTGAAAGGGTAAGTAAGCCTCAAATTCATTATTCCCCTTCTTTATACTACTTGAACTTGTTGCTCACTAATGGTCAAAAACCAAGAAGTTTTGAAGAGGCAATGCAAGTAGAATCTAGGAAACAGTAGGAGCATGGCATGAATGAGGAGATTGATTCCTTGGGAAAGAACCAAATGAGAGATTTGGTAGAGTTGCCAGCCGAGATGAAAGCACTAAAAGATGAATGAATTCCTAGGTTAAAGAAAGGAGAGAATGGATAGGTGAGATAGAAGGCTAGAGTATATGGTCTTGAGCAAGCTCCGGGATAGTGGTACAGGTTTGACAGGGGTATGACAAAGCATGTCTTTAGTCAATGTCAATATAACCATTGTGTTTATTTTACTTGGTTGAATAATGGTATCGACATTATCCTATTACTGTATGTGGATGATATGCTTGTTGTAGGTTCATACATGCAGGGATTTGTTGAGCTAATGGTAAAATTAGTTTAGAGGTGTGCCAGGAAGGATTTAGAAGGAGTGAAAATCCTTGGCATGAGTATTTCTAGAGACAGGGAAGATCACAGGTTGATGTTGTCTCAAGATGATTATGTGAATAAGGTAGTGGAGAGGTTCAATATGCAAGATGAAGAACTGGTTAGCACACCTATGGATGGACAGTTCATATAAGAGTATCCCAAATCACATGATGAGGTTGAGTACATGAGTATTAGACCTGATATTACCCAAGTAGTGGGATTTGTCAGCAAGTTTGTGGCCAATTCGAGAAAAGAGCATTAGAAAGTAGTTTAGTGGATTCTCAAGTATCTGAGAGGGACCAGCAATAGGGATTCATGCTATGCAAGGTCAGGCACTTCTCTACATGGGTATGTAGATTCGGATATGGAAGGTTACTTGGATGATATGAGTAGCACCACAGGATGTGTGGTGGTTGGTCTTCAAGATTGAACTTGAAGAGGGATATAAGCCAGGAAATAAAATTAGACAATGTACAGGTATAGGTACATGTATAGGTGCAGCTATTTATCTCCAAGTGGGAGATTGTTAGGTTGTGGAGCTAAAAACTTCACAAGTATGCAAACATGGAGGAGGTTGTTGAGTGTCATAGTAATCGACATCGATAAGGCCAACTGACATTGGTCAGGAGTAGACAGGAAGCTGCTGACATGAGTCATGGATCGGCCGATGTCAGTCATCTCTAGATAGACAGTGATTGACATCAGTCATCTGTGCATTCCAAAACTAGTCTAATTTTAGACAGACAGTCAATTTGCATGTAAAGAGTAATTTTAGTCTTGAGTCTATGTTTCTAGTTATTGTAATAAGAAAGTCTAATTATTGTTTGTATAGGATCTATATAAGAGACCTATGGGGCTGTATTGTAAAGGTGTAGAATCATAAAGACTTGGAAAGGCAAGAACAAGGGTTCTTTCAGGTATATAAGATATAGGTTTGTAGGTGTGTAAGACCAAGTTGATTTGCAGGTGTGCAAGATCAAGAAGAAGATCTACATGGTAAGTAAGGTTAGTTGATCTACATGTGTGTGTGCGAGCAAGGTCAAAGGAGATCTGTGGGGTAGCAAGATCAAAGGATATCTGCAACACAACAAGGAGCAAGATTAGGGAGATCTACATGGAGTACTTTGAGTACTTGGTACTGGAAGTAGGACACAACAGTTGAGTTGATTGTCACTTATTGGTTGGTGTACTGGCAGTATTGTTACTGACTGGTTGAAACAACAACTCTGTGTTTGAGTTGATTTTGTTTGTAATTGAGAGAGAGAAATCTTGAGGGATAATTACTGGTATGCCCAAGAGGAGTGGGAAGAGTGTGATTTCTTCATTGTATTTCCTTCTGGAAGAGTGTTAATACAAATTTGTATTGTCTCTCATATTCTATGTTATTTCTGATTTTTAGTTACATTTTACTTCTAGTTAAATTCCATGTTTAGTTGCTTATACAAAGGTAATCAAGTGTACTCTTAAGGAGTAGGGATCCTGATAATTGGTATTAGAGCTTGGTTAGGTACACTAATAGGTGGTTAGAGCGTGTTAAGTGTTTGTTGATTACAGGTCACTCTCAGGGGTTTCTGATTGAGTGAGAGTAAATCAATGGTAGAAAAAAGTACACTAAGAATGGAAGAATTCAATGGCAAGAATTATCAATTATGATATTATGGAAAGAAAGAGCAGGTAAAGAAAGATTGTTGGTTGGTAGAAGATCAGCATGAAGGAAATGAAGAAGCAGATGTTGCAGGTATTGTTGCACAGGATGCTCTTGTATGTTCCTTGGATAAAGTAGAATCTTGGGTTTTAGATTTTGTTGCCTCTTTCCATGCAACCCCAAATAGAGTATTTTTCATGATTATGTCCATGGAGACTTTGGAAAGATTTATTTAGGGGTTGGTGAGCCTTGTCAAATTGTTGGCAAAGGGGAAGTGCAGCTGAAATTACAGACGGGCAACACATGGGTGTTGAAGGATGTCATGCATGTCCCAGTCCTAAAGAGGAGTCTAATTTCTATAGGAAAGTTGGGTGATGAGGGTTGCACAGTTACTCTCACAGTGGAATCTTGGAAAGTTTCCAAGGGTACACTTGAATTAGCATGTGGTAAGAAAGTAGGTACTCTTTATCTATCTACTTGTATTACTCATTCTCCTTCTGGTTTATCTACTTCAGATGTAGATGCAAAGATGTGTCTCTGTAGGCTTGGTCACATGAATAAGAAGGGGATGCATGTTCTTAAGAGGAAGTCTGATGTCTTTGACAAACTTAAGAACTAGAAAGCCTTATTTTTCATGGAGGAGATGATGGACAGAGATCAGCTCAAGGGGCTAAATAATTTTGAGCAGGGTAGTTTGGACAAGGTTATGATCCAAAGTGAGCTCATGGGTAAAAGTCATCACTCACAAGAAAACACAATTACCGATGTTGATCAGGTGAGAATTGATGTTGAATAGGCAGGTACCAATGTCGGTCATGTGTAGACTAGAGTTAGTGGTGTTAGGCAGGTGGAGACTGACGTCATTCAGGGAACTGACATTGGTGACCAGGTGGACACTGACGTTAGTCAGGGAATTGGTGTCGATGATCAGGTGGAATTGACATCAGTCAGGTGCAGACTAGGGTCGACTAGAGAACAGATTTTGGGTAGACAGCAAGCTGTCAAGGAGTCTCAAATGCCCATATGGAGGACTAAAAGGGTAAGTAAGCCTCAAATTCATTATTCCCCTTCTTTATACTACTTGAACTTGTTGCTCACTGATGGTCAAGAACCAAGAAGTTTTGAAGAGGCAATGCAGGTAGAATCTAGGAAACAGTGGGAGCATGGCATGAATGAGGAGATTGATTCCTTGGGAAAGAACCAAATGAGAGATTTGGTAGAGTTGCCAGCTGGGATGAAAGCACTAAAAGACAAATGGATTCCTAGGTTAAAGAAAGGAGAGAATAGACAGGTGAGACAGAAGGCCAGGGTATATGGTCTTGAGCAAGCTCCAAGATAGTGGTACAGGTTTGATAGGGGTATGACAAAGCATGGCTTTAGTCAATGTCAATGTAACCATTGTATTTATTTTACAAGGTTGGATAATGGTTGTGACATTATCCTGTTACTATATGTGGATGATATGCTTGTTGCAGGTTCATACATGTAGGGATTTGCTGAGCTAAGGGTAAAATTAGTTCAGAGGTGTGCCAGGAAGGATTTAAGAGGAGCGAAAATCCTTGGCATGAGTATTTCTAGAGACAGGAAAGTCACAGGTTGATTTTGTCTCAAGATGATTATGTGAATAAGGTAGTGGAGAGGTTCAATATTCAGGATGCAGAATTGGTTAGCACACCTATGGATGGACAGTTCATAGAACAGTGTCCCAAATCACATGATGAGGTTGAGTACATGAGTACTAGACTTGATATTACCCAAGTAGTGAGAGTTGTTAGCAAGTTGGTGGCCAATTCAAGAAAGGAGCACTGGAAAGTAGTTCAGTGGATTCTCAGGTATCTGAGAGGGACCAGCAGTAGAGATTCATGCTATGCAAGGTCAGGCACTTCTCTACATGGGTATGTAGATTCAGATATGGTAGGTTACTTGGATGATAGGAGTAGCACCACAGGATGTGTGGTGGTTGGTCTTCAAGATTGAACTTGAAGAGGGATACAAGCTAGGAAACAAAATTAGACAATGTATGTACAGGTACAGGTATAGGTGTAGCTATTTATCTCCAAGTGGGAGATTGTTAGGTTGTGGAGCTAAAAGCTTCACTAGGTATGCAAACATGGAGGAGGTTGCTGAGTGTCACAGTAATCGACGTCGATCAGGCCAACGACATCAGTCAGGAGTAGACAGAGCTATCGACATTGGTCATGGATTGACTGACATCAGTCATCTCTAGATAGACAATGATTGATGTTAGTCATCTGTGCATTCTAGAACTGGTCTAATTTTAGACGGACAGTCAGTTTGCATGTAAAGACTAATTTTAGTCTTGAGTCTGTGTTTCTAATTATTGTAATTAGGAAGTCTAATTATTGTTTGTATGGGATCTATTTAAGAGACCCATGGGGCTGTATTGTAAGGTGTAGAATCATAAGGACTTGCAAAGGCAAGGACAAGGGTTCTTCTAGGTATGTAAGATCTAGGTTTGCAGGTGTGCAAGACCAAGTTGATCTGCAGGTGTGCAAGATCAGAAAGAAGATCTACATGGTAAGTAAGGTTAGTTGATCTGCAGGTGTGTGTGTGAGCAAGGTCAAAGGAGATCTGCAGGGTAGCAAGGTCAAAGGAGATCTGCAACACAACAAGGAGTAAGATCAGGGAGATCTACTTGGAGTACTTTGAGTACTTGGTACTGGAAGTAGGCAACAATAGTTGAGTTGATTGTCACTTGTCTCTCATATTCTGTGTTGTTTCTGATTTCTAGTTACATTTTACTTTTGGTTAAATTCCATGTTTAGTTGCTTATACACAGGTAATCAAGTGTACTCTTAAGGAGTAGGGATCCTAAAAATTGGTATCAAAGCTTGGTTAGGTACACTAATAGGTAGTCAGAGCGTGTTAAGTGTTTGTTGATTACAGATCACTCTCAGGGGTTTCTGATTAAGTGAGAGTAAAGCAATGGCAGAAGAAAGTACACTAAGAATGGAGGAATTCAATGGCAAGAATTATCAATTATGGTATTATGGAAAGAAAGATCAGGTAAAGAAAGATTGTTGGTTGGTAGAAGATCAGCATGAAAGAAATGAAGAAGTAGATGTTGCAGGTATTGTTGCACATGATGCTCTTGTATGTTCCTTGGATAAAGTAGAATCTTGGGTTTTAGATTTTGTTTCCTCTTTCCATGCAACCCCAAATAGATTATTTTTCCATGATTATGTCCATGGAGACTTTGAAAATATTTATTTAGGGGTTGGTGAGCCTTGTCAAATTGTTGGAAAAGGGGAAGTGCGGATGAAATTACAGATGGGCAACACATGGGTGTTGAAGGAGGTCATGCATGTCCCAGCCCTAAAGAGGAGTCTAATTTTTATAGGAAATTTTGGTGATGAGGGTTGCACAGTTACTCTCACAGTGGAATCTTGGAAAGTTTTCAAGGGTGCACTTGAATTAGCATGTGGTAAGAAAGTAGGTACTCTTTATCTTTCTACTTGTATTACTAATTGTCCTTTTGGTTTATCTACTTTAGATGTAGATGTGAACATGTGGATCTATAGGCTTGGTCACATGAATAAGAAGGGGATGCATATTCTTAAGAGGAAGTCCTATTTCTTTAACAAACTTAAGAACTTAAAAGCCTTGGTTTTCATGGAGGAGATGATGGACAGAGATCAGCTTAAGGTGCTAAATAATTTTGAGCAGGGCAGTTTAGACAAGGTTATGATCCAAAGTGAGCTCATGGGTAAAAGTCATCACTCATAAGAAAACACAATTACTGACATCAATTAGGTGAGAATCGATGTCGAATAAGTAGGTACCGACGTCGGTCATGTGTAAACCAGAGTTGGTGGTGTTAAGAAGGTGGAGATCGATGTTGATTAGGGAACTAACATCGGTGACTAGATGGACACCAACATCAGTCAGGGAACTGGCATTAGTGATTAGGTGGAATCAACATCGGTTGAGTGCAGACCAGGGTCGACTAGAGAATGGATTTTGGGCGAACAAAAAGCTGTCAAGGAGTCTCAAACGCCCATATGGAGGACTGAAAGGGTAAGTAAGCCTCAAATTTGTTATTCCCCTTCTTTATACTACTTGAAATTGTTGCTCACTGATGGTCAAGAACCAGAAAGTTTTGAAGAGGCAATGCAAGTAGAATCTAGGAAACAGTGGGAGTATGGCATGAATGAGGAGATTGATTCCTTGGGAAAGAACCAAATGAGAGATTTGGTAGAGTTGCCAGTTGAGATGAAAGCACTGAAAGACAAATGGATTCCTAGGTTAAAGAAAGGAGAGAATGAACAGGTGAGATAGAAGACCAGGGTATATGGTCTTGAGCAAGCTCTAGGACAGTGGTACAGGTTTGATAGGGGTATGACAAAGCATGGCTTTAGTCAATGTCAATGTAACCATTGTGTTTATTTTACCAAGTTAGATAATGGTTGTGACAATATCCTGTTACTGTATGTGGATGATATGCTTGTTGTAGGTTCATACATGTAAGGATTTAGTGAGCTAAGGGTAAAATTAGTTCAGAGGTGTGACAGGAAGGATTTAGGAGGAGCAAAAATCCTTGGCATGAGTATTTATAGAGACAGGAAAGATCACAGGTTGATGTTGTCTCAGGATGATTATGTGAATAAGGTAGTGGAGAGGTTCAATATGCAAGATGCAGAACTGGTTAGCACACCTATGGATGGATAGTTCACAGAATAGTGTCCCAAATCACATGATGAGGTTGAGTACACGAGTACTAGACCTGATATTACCCAAGCAGTGGGAGTTGTCAACAAGTTTGTGGCCAATTCAGGAAAAGAGCACTGGAAAGTAGTTTAGTGGATTCTCAGGTATCTGAGAGGGACCAGTAGTAGGGATTCATTCTATGCAGGGTCAGGCACATCTCTACATGGGTATGTAGATTTGGATATGGCAGGTTACTTAGATGACAGGAGTAGCACCATAGGATGTGTGTTGGTTGGTCTTCAAGATTGAACTTGAAGAGGGATACAAGCCAAGAAACAAAATTAGATAATGTACAGGTATAGGTACATGTACAGGTGCAACTATTTATCCCCAAGTGGGAGATTATTAGGTTGTGGAGCTAAACGCTTCACAGGTATGCAAACATGGAGGAGGTTGTTGAGTGTCACAATAATCAATGTCAGTAAGGCCAACTGACATCGGTCAAGAGTAGACAGGAAGCTTCCAATATCAGTCATGGATCGGCCGATGTTGGTCATCTCCAAACACACAGTGATCGATGTTGATAGTTTGTGTGTTCCAAAACTGGTCTAATTTTAGACAGACAGTCAGTTTGCATGTAAAAACTAATTTTAGTCTTGAGTCTGCATTTCTAATTATTGTAATTAAAAAGTGTAATTATTGTTTGTATGGGATCTATTTAAGAGACCCATGGGGCTGTATTGTAAAGGTGTAGAATCATAAAGACTTGGAAAAACAAGGACTAGGGTTATTTTAGGTATGTAAAATCTAGGTTTACAAATGTGCAAGATCAAGAAGAAGATCTACATGGTAAGTAAGGTTAGTTGATCTACATGTGTGTGTGCGAGCAAGGTCAAAGGAGATCTGCGGGGTAGCAAGATCAAAGGAGATCTGCAACACAACAAAGAGAAAGATCAGGGAGATCTACTTGGATTACTTTAAGTACTTAGTACTGGAAGTAGGCAACAACGATTGAGTTGATTGTCACTTACTGGTTTGTGTACTGGCAATATTCTTACTGACTAGTTGAAACAACTCTGTGTTTGAGTTGATTTTTTTTGTAATTGAGAGAGAGAACTCTTGAGGGAGAATTACTGGTATGCCCAAGAGGTGTAGGAAGAGTGTGATTTCTTCATTGTATTTCCTTCTGGAAGAGTGTTAATACAAAATTGTATTGTCTCTCATATTCTGTGTTGTTTCTAATTTCTAGTTACATTTTACTTCTGGTTAAATTTTGTGTTTAGTTGCTTATACAAAGGTAATCAAGTGTACTCTTAAGGAGTAGGGATACTGACAATTGGTATCAGAACTTGGTTAGGTACACTAATAGGTGGTCAAAGCGTGTTAAGTGTTTGTTGATTACAGGTCACTCTCAGGAGTTTTTGATTGAGTGAGAGTAAAGCAATGGCAGAAGAAAGTACACTAAGAATGGAGGAATTCAATGGCAAGAATTATCAATTATGGTATTATGGAAAGAAAGAGCAGGTAAAAGAAGATTGTTGGTTGGTAGAAGATTAGCATGAAGGAAATGAAGAAGCAGATGTTGCAGGTATTGTTGCACAAGATGCTCTTGTATGTTCCTTGGATAAAGTAGAATCTTGGGTTTAAAATTTTATTGCCTCTTTCCATGATTATGTCCATGGAGACTTTGGAAATATTTATTTATGGGTTGGTGAGCCTTGTCAAATTGTTGGCAAAGGGGAAGTGCGACTGAAATTACAGACAGGCGAAAAATGGGTGTTGAAGGAGGTCATGCATGTCCCAGTCCTGAAGAGGAGTCTAATTTATACAAGAAAGTTGTGTGATGAGGGTTGCACAATTACTCTCACAGTGTAATCTTGGAAAGTTTCCAAGGATGCACTTGAATTAACATGTGGTAAGAAAGTAGGTACTCTTTATCTATCTACTTGTATTACTGATTCTCCTTCTAGTTTATCTACTTCAGATGTAGATGTGAACATGTGGCTCTATAGGCTTGGTCACATGAATAAGAAGGGGATGCATGTTCTTAAGAGGAAGTTTGATGTCTTTGACAAACTTAAGAACTTAAAAGCCTTGGTTTTCATGGAGGAGATGATGGACAGAGATCAGCTCAAGGTGCTAAATAATTCTAAGCAGGGCAGTTTAGACAAGGTTATGATCCAAAGTGAGCTCATGGGTAAAATTCATCACTCATAAGAAAACACAGTTACCGACATCGGTTAGGTGAGAATCGATGTTGAACAAGCAGGTACCTACATCGGTCATGTGCAAACTAGAGTTGGTGGTGTTAGGTAGGTGGAGACTGATGTCAGTTAGGGAACTGACATCAGTGACCAGATGGACACCAATGTCGGTCAGGGAACCAACATCGGTGATCAAGTGGAATTGACATCGGTCGGGTGCAGACCAGGATCAACTAGAGAATAGATTTTGGGTGGAAAGCAAGCTGTCAAGGAGTCTCAAATGCCCATATGGAGGACTAAAAGGGTAAGTAAGCCTCAAATTCATTATTTCCCTTCTTTATACTACTTGAACTTGTTGCTCACTAATGGTTAAGAACTAGGAAGTTTTGAAGAGGCAATGCAGGTAGAATCTAGGAAACAATGGGAGCATGGCATGAATGAGGAGATTGATTCCTTGGGAAAGAACCAAATGAGAGATTTGGTAGAGTTGCCAGCTAGGATGAAAGCACTAATAGATGAATGGATTCCTAGGTTAAAGAAAGGAGAGAATGGATAGGTGAGACAGAAGGCTAGGGTATATGGTCTTGAGCAAGCTCTTGGACAGTGGTACAAGTTTGACAGGGGTATGACAAAGCATGGCTTTAGTCAATGTCAATGTAACCATTGTGTTTATTTTACCAGGTTGGATAATGGTTGTGACATTATCCTATTACTGTATGTGGATGATATGCTTGTTGCAGGTTCATACATGTAGGGATTTGCTAAGCTAAGGGTAAAATTAGTTCAGAGGTGTGCCAGGAAGGATTTAGGAGGAGTGAAAATCTTTGGCATGAGTATTTCTATAGATAGGGAAGATGACAGGTTGATGTTGTCTCAGGATGATTATGTGAATAAGGTAGTGGAGAGGTTCAATATGCAGGATGTAGAACCGGTTAGCACACCTATGGATGGACAGTTCACAGAATAGTGTCCCAAATCACATGATGAGGTTGAGTACATGAGTACTAGACCTGATATTACCCAAGCAGTGGGAGTTGTCAGCAAGTTGGTGGCCAATTTGGGAAAAGAGCACTGGAAAGTAGTTCAGTGGATTCTTAGGTATTTGAGAGGGACCAGCAACAGGGATTCATGTTATGCAGTGTCAGGCACTTCTCTACATGGGTATGTAGATTCAAATATGGCAGGTTACTTGGATGACAGGAGTACCACCACAGGATGTGTGGTGGTTGGTCTTCAAGATTGAACTTGAAGAGGGATACAAGCCAAGAAACAAAATTAGACAATGTACAGGTACAAGTACATGTACATGTGCACCTATTTATCTTCATGTGGGAGAATGTTAGGTTGTGGAGCTAAAAGCTTCACAGGTATGTAAACATGGAGGAGGTTGCTGAGTGTCATAGTAACTAACATCGGTCAGGCCAACTAACATTGGTCAGGAGTAGACAGGAAGCTACCGATATTGGTCATGGATTAGCCCATGTTTGTCATCTCTAGATAGACAATGACTGACGTCAATCATTTGTGTGTTCTAGAACTGGTCTAATTTTAGATAGACAATTAGTTTTCATGTAAAGACTAATTTTAGTCTTGAGTCTACGTTTCTAATTATTGTAATTAGGAAGTCTAATTATTGTTTGTATGGGATCTATTTAAGAGACCCATGGGTCTGTATTGTAAAATTGTAGAATCATAAGGACTTGCAAAGGCAAGGACAAGGGTTCTTCCAAGTATGTAAGATCTAGGTTTGTAGGTGTGCAAGACCAGGTTGATCTGCAGGTGTGCAAGATCAGGAAGAAGATCTACATTTTAAGTAAGGTCAGTTGATCTGCAGGTGTGTGTGTGAGCAAGGTCAAAGGAGATATGCAAGGTAGCAAGATCAAAGGAGATATACAACACAATAAGGAGCAAGATCAGGGAGATCTACTTGGAGTAATTTGAGTACTTGGTACTAGAAGTAGGCAATAATGGTTGAGTTGATTGTCACTTACTAGTTGGTGTACTGGCAGTATTGTTATTGACTGGTTGAAATAACTCTGTGTTTGAGTTGATTTTGTTTATAACTGAGAGAGATAACTCTTGAGGGAGAATTATTGGTATGCCCAAGAGGTGTGGGAAGAGTGTGATTTCTTCATTGTATTTCCTTTTGGAAGAGTGTTAATACAAGATTGTATTATCTCTCATATTCTGTGTTGTTTCTAATTTCTAGTTACATTTTTACTTCTGGTTAAATTTCGTGTTTAGTTGCTTATACAAAGGTAATCAAGTTTACTCTTAAGTAGTAGGGATCCTGACAAAAGTGTTGAGATTAGGGTGTGCAAACTTATTTTCATTAACATGAGATGATTATATGAATATTGAAGTTGATTATGTTTGCTAAATGTTTTATGTTTTCCATAGGATTATGGACAACATATATGTCTTATGTATAGTTATTTTCTATGATACAAGCAATATATGTTTCAAATATGCCTATATTATTAATGGTCCAAGGAAAGAAGCAATAACCTTTAATTTTGCTTAAATTACTAATAGTATAAAATTGAACAGTTCATATTATGTATATATTATTCATGGTATTATGGGTAATTTTTGTCATAAAGTAGATAATGTGGTTGTTTAAATAAATTCTAAAATAATGTGTGACCAAATTTATAGTGAGATTTATGTAAGAGATAATAATCTAACCACACTTCATAGACAATTAGTGTCACTTATGCAGTAATTTTTAAATGTGAAGATAAAATATGTACATGATGTTGGGGATGTGAAAGTAATGGAAAGGTGGGGTATACTAAGTAGTGGTGGTGTTTCATCTGGTGTTACTAGTTTGGTTTCACCACTTATGAATTTGTAACATGGTTTCAATGAGTCTCTTTTTCCACTTGTTGAGTCAGAATTGAATACAAATGAGGAACAACATACACCATCATTGGTACTAAGACCATGACATGTTTCTAATGATGACATATCAGATATTGTGGGATAGCCAACATGAAAATTTATTTTAGATTTTAGGGGGAATTGATAGGTCATATGTGTTAGTTTATAGAAACTATTATTCTTTATTTGTAGTATCAACATTATATGTGTTATGTGCATGATATTGGGGTGTTTCATGGGGAGTAGGAAGTGTAAAATTAATGTATGTAGAAGCAATTAATTTAGGGATCTCTCTTAGTATAGAGTACTTACCATGTGAATTTATAATGAGAGTACTCTCTACTAATGATAATGATTGCATCATCACCAAGTGTTTCCATTGGTAAGTAATTCCTTCATGTAAAGTTATTAAGGATGGGCCTTATATCAAGTATCTAATAACTTAGCACATAAATATTGAAATTATCACTATACACATTTTATAAAATCCCCAATTTAGGATTCATTCTATTATTTTTGAACTCACTAAGAGTGCTAACCAATTACATTCTAATATAATATTTTTTATAAATTTTATATTACCACAGACAATAAATTGACAACATTATTAAAACATAACTTAACTTTTCAATCAAATCATCCATGATAAATATGGCATGTGCCAAACTCTACAAGGAAGTTTTTCAATGGTCCCTATTCATTTATAAGTTATTACATTATATTATTTGAGGACCTCATATCAATGCATATGTTTAATAATGGCTATCTATTTTTTCATACATTTTCATATGGTTATCATTGCCCTTTGTTTGTCAATGTTAAGTGTTTATAAATTTTGCTTATTTATGAATGATAATTGTTTATCAATTCCCCTTGTTTATGCATAAATTAATAATTCTATTTTTTTTGGATTTCTAACTTATATATTACATCCAAGTGTAAGAGATTGTTATCTCTTATAGTTAAAAATCCACATCCTGTGGAGTTCTCTTCCAATGAATTGGAGTGGAGGGAGGAGTTAAATATGGGAAATGATAAATATGTTTCTACTTATATACAAAGATATCATATAAAAGACTTCATAAATGGTGAATGTAATAAATCAGGCTATCCCACTACCTTATGTATAGATGATAGTACATTTCATCCTATGCCATTTGACATGGAAAAAGTTAGGATTGATAGGTCTCTCCAATACATATTTTAGGTATGATGTCTTTTAATATATATTTTTAATATAAATAGGACTTTTTTAATGTTATGATTTATGTAAGAGTTACATAGTTATTGGTTTATATAGGGATGAATAAAATATGCATTATGACATTTAAAATGTTGAAAATGTTGGTATTGGGATCCCACTTAGACAAAAGCATTTGCATCATAGATGCAAGTGTCATTTTTATATTTGTGTGTTGATGAAGATGCAATAACATGATTTGATTGCATAAAAAACATGGTCCATATAGACCAGCATGTCATGTTTTTCCATGGGAAAGATAAATATGACTTTAGGGGTATTCATTTTACTTCAGATCCATTCATTATTGGATCATTTAATGATTGGGTGGAGATATTTTTATTATTGGGCTTGACCCCTAATCTTGTTTAGTAAAAGAATTATGACATGGTCCATGAAATATTTGCATTGTTCAAAGTTTAGACAAATATGGATGATTTCATGACTAAGTATGACATCCATAATATTCATATAGTGATGAAATAAATAGAATAAAAATTTGATCACAATGATGTAGATATTTTTAGAACATTTGTCACTAAAAATTCTAAAAAAAATATTTGTGTATGAAGAATTTGAAAAAATAATAATGAAGGAGAAACCCTTTGTCGTAGGCCTCCAAATTCCTCAGTAAAGTGAGTGGATGTTAAATTATGCACAATATAGTATAATTTCAATGAACTCCATCCATGGGACAAATGCGAATAATGTACTTGTAGATCTCCAAATTTTAAAATTCACACTTGTTATTGTATAAGAATTATGTTTGTGTTTTATGATGTAGTTCATGTTGTACACACTTATTTTATTTTATAATATGCATAATGGACTTTCTATTGCATGGGTGTTGATGTCCATGGTTATTATTTTGGACATGAAATCTTGGATTAAGAAGCTAGTGGTTAGTGCACATCATCACATGGCATAATGGAAACCAAATGCTTTCATTATAGATGATTTTTGTGCTAAAATTATTACTATTAGGTAATTTGATTCCATGCATATTAATAATATTCCTTATTGTCATTGTTAAATGGTTTATTTTCTAATTTTGTTACATTTTATTTTTCATTGAGAGTCTAGGGAATTGTTTCAATGTGAGGTATACCTCTATAGTTGGCATGTGAGGAGAGCGTGGATGGAAAAATTGATTGAAAAGGTGGATGATTTCAAAACAAAGTAATAATGTTAAGAAGCCTAGGTGAAATAATGCACAAGTATCCTACTAAGGAGGCAATGGTTTATGATACAAAACTATTCATGGAGTAATATGTGGTTCAAAAATCATTCATAAACTATTGTAAATATCAATGATTACACCATATTAGCATATGGGAAAGATTTTTGTGTACAATTCCCAATGCAAG
>JARHVA010001202.1:3700000-3722500 GCA_037957365.1 Torreya grandis
GATGAATTTAGAGGATTTATGGCAATTGAAAAAATTACTATATAGGTAGGGGAAATAGTAACATATGTTAACCTTTATAAAGAATCTATTGAATTGATCACAAGTGGAATAACTAAATTAATTGAAGTACCTATCATAGTGTTAACTGTCATAGTCACTTTCTCTACATTTCACCTTATCTAAATTCAATGTCTTGAGTGTGGGGAGGAGTTGGACTTGTAATCTCAAAATTACTCTACAAAGGCACTTTTTGAAAGATTCTGATGGTGCTTCTACCAATGGGTTCCCATCATAACTTATCTCTAAACCTCCTTATTCTTATTATTCATCTAATATTCCTTTATCTCCTATTATTGGGTACTAATTGGGGTTTTCAATGGAGGAGGAAGATATATTATTACATAAGATACAATAGTATTAGTGGCGATCATCTGTGAAGAAAGAAGAGAAGAGCACTAACCTATTATTAGGGCATGAGGTGGAAATACTAATGTCTCTAGTGAAGTAAATGAAACTATAAATTTTTGGGGTTCCCTTGTATCTTTAACCTATTTCTTCACTTCCTGTGGCTTTTAGATTTTATTAAGGATTCTTACACTTAATTTCTCATTGGTTTATTCTTGTGCTTGCCTATCTTGCTTATAATATTTTTCCTCCTAGTGTATCCCAATTTCATCTTATCTTGATATATTTGGGTCATATTAAGTCATTTTAGATGTCCTGGTAGACATTTGGACATTTCTTATTCTTGTATAAACTTTTGAGTCATCCTCATGGTTGAGGATGATTAGGTCATGTTCATACCCTTAGTGACCATAATCTTGTCTAAATTGCCTAAAACATTTATCTATTTATTATTTTAGTAATTTCCTAGGATCCCACCATTTTTTTGGATTATTTTTAATGATCCAAAGTTAGTATTTTACTTTGTTAGAATTTAATTTTAGCTTAATTTATTTTGTTAGTGAGATTGTTGGTTCATAGGAATGTTAGTTCTATAACCACCTCACATGAAAAGATTATAAATGTTTTCACCTTCATTGTAATTAATAATCTGAAATAATATTTTAATATTTTGTCAAATATTTATTTTACAATGTAATTTTCTCTGTCAAATTCTCTCTTTCATAGACCTAACAGTGGTATCAGAGCAAGGTTGCTTATGGAGGAGTGAAAATTGAAGATGGTGTGATTCTCCAGACACCTTAACATATGGAATAGAGTGGAAATACAAAACAAAAAATTTGTGGATCAAATATGGGAAATCAAAAAATTATGGTATCATAAAAAATATTATTTTCTTTCTAGATTGCTATAATAACATGGTTAAGCGCAGGTTCAGCACAATTTCATGTTTTTTTGTCTCCACTTGATGCCATGAATTAAAATCATGGAGGGGTAGGAAATGAACCAAATATTGAGATGGGATTGATGAGGATGAAGAAAAAAATTAATTTTTATGTGTTTTATATTATTATGGTATTATTGCGCTCTAAACTGATATGTTTGTTATGTTTTTAGTAGTATGACTGAATATTATAAATCTTTAGCCAATGTTGATCAATGTTATTGTTGCATTATAAATTGATAATAGGAATTAAATAATATTTATTTTATGCTTATACAACAAATCAATGATTTTCCAATTCCTACCTACATACTGATGTGTTAAACATAGCCAATTAAAAAAAACTATTGAAAATATCCAATGCATACCTAGTATGGCCACAAGTTTATTTAGGTTTTATTTATTTCCATTGGTTTTGCTATGTGAGACCCATCATATCAAGAATATAGAGTTTAAAATATTAAATATATTAATAGTTATATTTTTCCATTTTCAAGTAAATCATTTTTTTACTGCTATATGATTTATTTGTCAAAAATCTGTTGGAAATATTGTCATTGACATCAAAGGTCTAGCATTATTGGTGATAAAGGCCCCATTTCATTTAATGATGTTTGTAATAGATATATCTTGGATAATGTGTGTTAATATTTATTTAATATTAATGAATATATTTTTGGTTTCATATGAGACAAAAGAAGGGCCCATGGAGAAGTCAAAGAGCCACGGGGTAAAGACAAAAGAAGGATGGGATGCATTTTCCCATGAAGAGTCATCTTGGGTAATTCCAAGAGTCACCAAGTGAAGACAAAAGAGGAAGGGTGCAATTTCTCATGAAGGGACACTTTGAGGAATACGAAAAGTCACCATGATAAGGATAAAAGAGGGAAGGACATTTTTGCTCATGAAGGGTCACCACATGACTTTTCAAAGGCAAGGATATGAAGGTTCATACAAGTTTGGCACCATTTTCCATGAGGATTGAAGGGTCACAAAGGGGGAATGCCAAAGGTCATTTGGAAATCTATAAATAAAGGCTTGAGAAGCCATTTGTAATGTGAGTGAGAGAGGTTGATTTGATATTGTAATATCTAGCTTAGAAGAGCATTTGAGAGAGAAGAATATGATTTGTATTTGTTATATCTACCTTAGAAGAGCAAAGGTGAGAGAGAGGAAAGAGATGTTGTAATGAACTATCATTTTTTGAGATAGAAACATTAAGAGATAGTTGTGTGGTATACACAAAGGGGTTGGTGCTCCTATGGGTTGGTGCTCACAAATAATTAGTGGGTTGGTGCTTGATAAAGAGGTTGGTGTTCCTATGGGTTAGTTCTCATGAATTGTTGTTGGTTTGGTACTCGGTAAATGGGTTGGTGCTCCTATGGGTTGGTGCTCAACAAAGGGGTTGTTGCTCCTATGGGTTGGTGCTCATGAATAGTTGATGGGTTGGTGCTCAGCAAAGGGGTTGGTGCTCCTACATGTTGGTGCTCAGCAAAGGGGTTGGTGCTCCTACAAGTTGGTGCTTGTGAATATTGTTTAGGTTGGTGCTCATTCATATACTTGAGATTGTTCTCTATGGTTTTTCCCACATTGGGTTTCCACGTTATATCTAGTGTCTCTCTCTATCTTGTGTGGTGTTTATTATTTCAATTTTATTGCATATCTTGAATGTTTGATCAAGTGGGATTTGATGAAGGGAAATTTATATACTGATTCATCCCCCCTTTCATTATATCCTATGCTTAACAATTGGTATCAGAGCAGGTTCCTTTTTGAAAAGTTTTATAGCTTGAAGGTAGATCAAAAAAACATGATGGCTAGGTCATAAGAAGGATTTTCTACAAATAAGGCACCTTTTTTTGATGGGATGAATTATGCTTTTTGGAATATAAGAATGAGGACTTATTTGATGGCCCTTGGATTCGACATATGGAAAGTAGTGGTGGAGGAATATGAAGAGCCACAGACATCTGCAATTAATCTAGTAGAAAAGAAGGTAAGTGAATGTAATGCTATTTTATGTGGTTTATATGAATCTACATTTATTAAAGTTATGCAATGTAAATCTACTCATGAAACTTGGATAAAACTTGAGAATATTTACAAAGGTGATGGAAAGGTTTAGCAAGCTAAGCTTCAGACTTTTAGAAGATAGTTTGAAAGTTTGAAGATGGAAGAAGAAGAAGATATATCAAGTTATCTTTTGTGAGTTGATAAAATTGTAAATCAGATTCAAGGTCTTGGAGAAACGTTAGAAGAGTCAACGGTGGTACAAAAGTTTTTGAGATATCTACCAATGAGATATGATGCAAAGGTTTTGGCAATCGAAGAGATGAAGAATTTAGCCAAGCTAAAGATGGATGAGCTTCATGGTATTCTCACAGCATATGAGATGCAGACAGAACAAGATAAACCCTAAAAGAGATAAGTAGCTTTCAAGACATCAAAGAAAGAGAAAACTAAGATTCAAGAATCAAGTGATAGTTCTAGTGATGATGAAGATGACAACAAAACACTTTTCATTCGCAAGCTAAAAAGAGGAACAGGTAAATATCAAGGAAAATTACCTTTTAAATATTTTAATTGTGGAAAGATTAGACATTTTTCAGCTAGATTCCCAAATAAGGGTAATGATGAAGAAGAAGAAAAGCCTACATATAAGAAGAATTTCAAAGGAAAATCCAAGAAGGGATTCGAGAAGAAGAGCCTATATTGTAAGGATCCTAGCTCAATCGAAGATAGTGGAGTCAATAATTCAGAAGAAGAAGAGATTATATTCATGGCCATACATGAAGGTGATCAAGAAGAAGAAGAGGAGGAAGTTGAAGTGAATATGGAAGGAGAACTCATTTGTGCCTTAGAAGAGTTAGAAGCTGTTGAGAAGAAGAATCGAAGATTGATGCACCAGATCGATAAAAATAAAAAGAAGTCAAAGGAAATTATTAGTGATCTAACAGCACACTTGGAAGAAGCCAAGAAGAATGAAGAAGATCTAACAGCATAGTTGGAAATAGCAAGAAAAGAATGTGAAAGGTATGTTATTGAAATTACCTCTTTAAAAGAAGATATTGAGAAAGTAGTCAATGATAAAGTAGTTAGTGATTAAAATTTTGAGGATAACACTAACATGCTAAATAAGATATTGGAATGTCAAAAATCAAATTTAGATAAGACAAGGATCGGATTTGAAAAGAAGAGCTATGCCGAAGCTCTTACAAAAGAGGAAACAAGGGAAGAAGTGAAGAATATAGAGGACATTTCAGATAGAGAAGGATGGAGAGAACAAAGCTACAAAAGACAATAAGGTCAAAGATATACAAATAGGTCTTATTTTTATGGCTATTATTTTTATTGTAATGGATATGGTCACAAGAAATTAGAATGTAGAAAAAGAGCTAACAATTTTAGAAGTAAGGAGAAGGAAAGTCAAGTAGGGTCAAGTAGAAGCCACAACTCTTTTGCTCCTCTATCAAGCTTTGATGAAGAGACCATAGTATGCTACAAGTGCAATAACTTCAGACACATAGCTCGGTATTGTAGAAGCGTGTTCAAGTCAATCAAGAAGGATTAGAGTTTCAAATATCCATTCATCAAGAAGAAAGATCAGAGTTTCAAAGATCCATTCATCAAGAAGAAGGTTCAGACATGGTAGAAGAAACAACCTAAAGATTTTATGATGGTTTAGACAGATTTGCATTTAATAAATAAAGATCAGCCATGGTTCATTGATAGTAGATGTTTGAGGCATATGTCAGGAGATAAAAGTAAGTTCATAACTCTAAAGAAGATCATTGGTGTCACAGTGAGATTTAGAGATAAAACCACTACCAGGATAGTTGAAAAAGGTACTTTGAGTTTGGATTATGGTAGAACTAAGAATAAAAATGTTTTATATGTAAAAGTTATTAAGCATAATCTATTGAGTGTTAGTCAAATATGTGATCAAGGATACACATTAAATTTTTATGCTGAAGGTTGTGAGATTAGAAGAAAAGATTCAAATGAGTTGATTGCAAATGCTCAAAGGATAGGGAACAATGTGTATGTATTGTCAGATATCTTCTCAAAGGCACAGTCAAAGGACACATTCAAAGATATGTGAGAGGAGTTAGGAGTAATTTTTATTACTTCCTCCCATTGATGTTTAGCATCATTTGAGGGAGAGATAAGTGTTAGCTCCAGGTAGGCCCTTTGCCATTGATGTCAAAGGGGGAGAATAATAGGTAAAATTATAGGTGCAAAAATAAGTACAAGGAATAGGTACAAGTTGTTATAGTAAGGGGGAGTTACTATATGTTTCTAGATGATAGTATGTGCTAGTGATAGGATGTGGCAATTTTAGGATTGAGGTTGCCATCAATGACAAAGGAGGAGATTGTTGAAAATATTGTCATGAATGTCAAAGGTCTAGCATTATTGGTGATAAAGGCCCCATTGCATTTAATGATGTTTGTAATAGTTATATCTTGGCTAATGTGAGTTAATATTTATTTAATATTAATGAATATATTTTTGGTTGCATATGAGACAAAAGAAGGGCCCATGGAGAAGTCAAAGAGACATGGGGTAAAGACAAAAGAAGGATGGGACACATTTTCCCATGAAGAGTCATCTTGGGGAATTCCAAGTGTCACCAAGTGAAGACAAAATAATAAGGGCGCAATTTCTCATGAAGGGACACTTTGAGGAATACGAAAAGTCACCAAGATAAGGAAAAAAGAGAGAAGGAGATTTTTGCTCATGAAGGGGAACCACGTGACTTTTCAAAGGCAAGGATATGAAGGATAATACAAGTTTGGTTCCATTTTCCATGAGGATTGAAGGGTCACAAAGAGGAAAGGCCAAAGGTCATTTGGAAATCTATAAATAAAGGCTTGAGAGAGGTCATTTGTAATAAGAATGAGAGAGGTTGATTTGATATTGTAATCTAGCTTAGAATAGCATTTGAGAGAGAAGAATATGATTTATATTTGTTATATCTACCTTAGAAGAGCAAAGGTGAGAGAGATGTAAGAGATGTTGTAATGAACTATAATTTTTTGAGATAGCAACATTGAAAGATAGTTGTGTGGTATACACAAAGGGGTTGGTGCTCCTATGGGTTGGTGCTCATGAATAGTTACAAGGTTGGTGCTCCTATGGGTTGGTGCTCGGCAAAGGGGTTGGTTCTCTTATGGGTTGGTGCTCATGAATTGTTGTTGGGTTGGTTCTCGGCAAAGGGGTTGGTGCTCTTGTGGGTTGGTGCTCATGAATAGTTGTTGGGTTGGTGCTCAGCAAAGGGGTTGGTGCTCATGAATAGTTGTTGGTTTGGTGATCCTGCATGTTGGTGCTTGTGAATATTTTTTGGGTTGGTGCTCATTCATATACTTGAGATTGTTCTCTATGGTTTTTCCCATATTGGGTTTCCACGTTATATCTGGTGTCTCTCTCTATCTTGTGTGGTGTTTATTGTTTCAATTTTATTACATATCTTGAATGTTTGATTAAGTGGAATTTGATTAAGGGAAATTTTTATAAGATATATGATATATTGATTCAACCCCCTCTCAGTATATCCTATGCTTAAAAATTAGTATCAGAGCAAGTTCCTTTTTGAAAATTTTTACAGCTTGAAGGTAGATCAAAAAAGCATGATGGCTGGGTCACAAGAAGGATTTTCTACAAATAAGGCACCTATGTTTGATGGGATGAATTATGCTTTTTGGAGCATAAGAATGAGGACTTATTTGATGGCCCTTGGATTCAACATATGGAAAGTAGTGGTGAAATAATATGAAGAGCCACAGACATCTGCAATTACTCCAGCAGAAAAGAAGGCAAGTGAATGTAATGCTAAAGCTTTAAATACTATTTTATGTGGTTTATGTGAATCTAACTTTTTTAAAGTTATGCAACGTAAATATACTCATGAAACTTGGGTAAAACTTGAGAATATTTACAAAGGTGATTGAAAGGTTCAGCAAGCTAAGCTTCAAAATTTTAGAAGATAGTTTGAAAGTTTGAAGATGGAAGAAGAAGAAGATATAGCAAGTTATCTTTTGCGAGTTGATCAAATTATAAATTAGATTCAAGGTCTTGGAGAAATGTTGGAAGAGTCAATGGTGGTACAAAAGGTTTTGAGATCTCTACCAATGAGATATGATGCAAAGGTTTTGACAATTGAGGAGATGAAGAATTTAGCCAAGCTAAAGATGGATGAGCTTCATGGTATTCTCATGGCATATGAGATGCGAACAAAACAAGATAAACCCTCAAAGAGAGAAATGGATTTCAAGACATCAAAGAAAGAGAAAGCTAAGATTCAAGAATTAAGTGATAGTTCTAGTGATGATGAAGATGACAACGGAGCACTTTTCATTTGCAAGATGAAAAGAGGAATAGGTAAATATCAAGGAAAATTACCTTTTAAATGTTTTAATTGTGGAAATATTAGATATTTTTTAGCTAAATGCCCAAATAAGAGTAATGATAAAGAAGAAGAAAAGCCTACATACAAGAATAATTTCAAAGGCAAATCCAAGAAGGGATTCGAGAAGAAGAGCCTGTATTCTAAGGATCCTAGCTTAGTCGAAGATAGTGGAGTCATCGATTCAGAAGAAGAAGAGATTTTATTCATGCCCATACATGAAGGTGATCAAGAATAAGAAGAGGAAGAAGCTGAAGTGAATATGGAAGGAGAACTCAATTGTGCCTTAGAAGAGTTAGAAGCTGTTGAGAAGAAGAATCAAAGATTGATGCGCTGGATCGAGAAAAATGAAAAGGAATCAAAGGAAATTATTGATGATCTAACAATGCACTTGCAAGATGACAAGAATAATGAAGAAGATCTAACAACACAGTTGGAAATAGCAAGAAAAGAATGTGAAAGCTATGTTATTGAAATTACCTATTTAAAAGAAGATATTGAGAAAGCAGTCAATGATAAAGTAGTTAGTGATTCAAAATTTGAGGATAGCACTAACATGCTAAATAAGATATTGGAAAGTCAAATATTAAATTCAGATAAGACAGGGATCAGATTTGAAAAGAAGAGCTATGTTGAAGATCTTACAAAAGAGGAAAAAAGGGAAGAAGTGAAGAATATAGAGGACATTTCAAACAGAGAAGGATGGAGAGAACAAAGCTACAAAAGACAATCAGGTCAAAGATATACAAATAGGTCTTATTTTGATGGATATTGTTATTATTGTAATGGATATGGTCACAAAAAATTAGAATGTAGAAAAAGAGCTAACAATTTTAGAAATAAGGAGAAGGAAAGTCAAGTAGATTCAAACAGAAGCCACAACTCTTTTGCTCCTCTATCAAGCTTTGATGAAGAGATCATAGTATGCTACAAGTGCAATAACTTTAGTCACATAGCTCGGTATTATAGAAGCATGTTTGAGTTAGTCAAGAAGGATCAGAGTTTCAAAGCTCTATTCATCAAGAAGAAGGATTAGAGTTTCAAAGCTCCATTCATCAAGAAGAAGGTTCAGACATGGCAGAAGAAACAACCTAAAGATTTAATGATGGTTTAGACAGCTTTGCATGTAAGAAATAAAGATCAGCCATGGTTCATTGATAGCGAATGTTTGAGGCATATGACAAGAGATAAAAGTAAGTTCATAACTCTAAAGAAGATCAATGGTGGCATAGTGAGATTCAGAGATAAAACCATTACCAAGATAGCTGGAAAAAGTACTTTGAGTTTGGATTATGGTAGAACTAAGACTAAAAATGTTTTGTATGTAAAAGGTCTTAAGCATAATCTATTGAGTGTTAGTCAAATATGTGATCAAGGATACACATTAAAGTTTCATGTTGAAGGTTGTGAAATTAGAAGAAAAGATTCAAATGAGTTGATTGCAGATGCTCAAAGGATAGGGAACAATGTGTATGTATTGTCAGATATCTTCTCAAAGGCATGATCAAAGGACACATTCAAAGATCTGCGAGAGGAGTTGGGAGTAATTTCTATTACTTCATGCCATTGATGTTTAGCATCAGTTGTGGGGGAGCTAAGTGTTTTCTCCAAGTAGGCCCTTTGCCACTGATATCAAAGAGGGATAATAATATGTATAGGTACAGGTGTAGAAATAGGTACAAGGAATAGGTATAGGTTGCTACAATAAGGGGGAGTTACTGTATGTTTTCAGATGATAGTATGTGCAAGTGACAGGATGTGGCAATTTCAAGATTGAGGTTGCCATCAATGAAAAAGGGGGAGATTATTGGAAATATTATCATTGATGTCAAAGGTCTATTATTATTGGTGATAAAGGGCCCATTGCATTTAATGATGTTTTTAATAGTTATATCTTGGCTAATATGAGTTAATATTTATTTAATATTAACGAATATATTTTTGGTTGCATATGAGACAAAAGAAGGGCCCATGGAGAAGTCAAAGAGACACGGTGTAAAGACAAAAGAAGGATGAGATGCATTTTCCCATGAAGAGTCATCTTGGGGAATTCCAAGAGTCACCAAGAGAAGATAAAATATTCTTATGAAGGGACACTTTGAGGAATATGAAAATTACCAAGATAAGGACAAAAGAGGGAAGGACATTTTTTCTAATGAAGGGTCACCACATCACTTTTCAAAGGCAAGGGTATGAAGGGTCATACAATTTTTGTGCCATTTTCCATGACGATTAAAGGGTCAAAAAGAGGGAATTCCAAAGGTCATTTGGAAAGCTATAAATAAAGGCTTGATAAGCCATTTGTAATAAGAGTGAGAGAGGTTGATTTGATATTGTAATATCTAGCTTAGAAGATCATTTGAGAGAGAATAATATGATTTGTATTTTTTATATCTAGCTTATAAGAGCAAAGGTGAGAGAGAGGAAAGATATGTTGTAATGAACTATCATTTGTTGAGATAGCAACATTGAGAGATAGTTGTGTGGTATACACAAAGGGGTTGGCACTCCTATGGGTTGGTGCTCATGAATAGTTGTTGGGTTAGTGCTCGATAAAGGGTTTGGTGCTCTTTTGGTTTGGTGCTCATGAATTTTTTTTGGGTTGGTGCTTAGCAAAGGGGTTGGTTCTCCTGTGGGTTTGTGCTCAGCAAAGGGATTAGTGCTCCTGTGGGTTGGTGCTCATGAATAGTTGTTGGGTTGGTGGTTAGCAAAGGGGTTTGTGCTCCTAAAATTTGGTTCTTACGAATATTTTTTGGGTTGATTCTCATTCATGTACTTGAGATTGTTCTCCGTGGTTTTTCCCACATTAGGTTTCCACGTTATATCTGGGGTCTCTATCTATCTTGTGTGGTGTTTTTTGTTTTAGTTTTATTACATATCTTGAATGTATGATTAAGTGGAATTTGATTAAGTGGAATTTTTATAAGATATATGATATACTGATTCACCCCTCCTCTCAATATATCCCGTGCTTAACAAAATCAAAAAAATCAAGATCATGTGATAAAGCCTATTGTTTTGTATTCAACATTGTTAAAGGCAAGTTGGTTAGAAGAAATTTTGTTAAGTAATTGTAAAAATAGGTCAAGGGTTCAACTCTCAAAAGTGACAAAAAAAAAATTCAAAGGGATTATTTGAATTAATTCTAAAAAATAGGAAAATTAGTACCAACTGTGACCGTCTCTACCATGTTTTGAACAAATTATCATATTTTTTTTGTCAAATTTACTTTTTTATAAAATAGACTTAGATATATTTCCAATTAGTATATGTAAGGAGGGGTCCATCATGTCTTTCTATGAAATTTTAATCCTTGTAAACTAGTAAAATTTTTTGAATTAGCATTAAGGTGGGGTCTACCTAGCTTGAAAGAGGAGCGAAATTTGAAATTGTCATATCTTCTACATACAGTGGCCAAATTCTTCATATGACCACTCTTTTTTCATATAAAAGGATTTAAAAGAGAATTTTTGTAAATATATTTTGATTTTGACATGTGTAACTCTATTTTTCACATATTTTTAATAAACTATGCATTGTAGTGAAATCAGGTGCATTTTTTGATTGAAACTGACACCTTCAAAATGCAAGATTTTTTCTATTTAATTATGCTTGTAATATCAGAGAACATATAGTCTCTCAAAATTACTAAGATAATTTTTAAAATGGAATATATTTCTAATTCAAATACAAAACCTTGATATCATTCCTCACTTTTCTACATCATGGATAAACTTGTGAGTCTCATTTCTGACACTAGATGCCTAACTCCTAAGAATTATAAAGAATGGTCAATGAAAATGGAAAAAAAAAATAACATGCAATTAATTATGGGATGTTGTTGAAAAACAACTTATATTTCCTATTGAAGGCACAAAACTTGTAAAATTTCACAAATGTGACAGGGGAACTCTTGGATTATTAAAATCCACTTGTAGTGCACAAGTCATAATTCATATAGAAACTATCAAATATAAATAATGGAAAGATATAAAAGACTTGTATGATAAAAAACCTACTTATAAGAAAATTGATTTCTTTATGAATTTCCTCAACACTAAACTCACTGATGATGAAGATGTTTTCGAATATGTGTCCCACATTAAGAATTTGAAACAAGAATATGGCACTAATGGAGGAAAATTGATGATGAAATGCTCATTTTTATTATTTTGAATGGTCTCAATCCTAGATATAAGAAATTTCTAGACATGTTACATCTTAGTGATAAGCTTAACAAATCTACATTTTTTTGATTTGTGAGTTGCTCACTCAACATGAGCGATAACTTGCAAATAAGAAAGAAAAAACTACTGAGGATGCATACTATATCAAAACAAGAAATAAATTATATGATCCCAAAGATATAAAAAAATACACTCTAAGAGGCACACTTCCAAGCATAAACATCATTTTAGTTCTTCAAAACATAAGCATCATTTTGGACGTAGAGATCATTTAGGCTCTCCTAAGCATAGACATTATTCTGGTTCTCCAAAGCATGAGCACCACCACAAACATTCACATGGACACAAGCATTGACATTCTTCTTCATGTGGCTATTCTTCCTCTCATTATAGTGGACATGAGAACATATGCTATAGTTTTTGTGGCATAGGACATCTATCTACATAATTTCCCTCTCGATGGAGGTCCTCATTACATCGACATAAGGTAAAAGCACATTTTGTTGGTTCCTCTAGCCATTTTGGTCATTCTTTTGGGTCTTCTTCTGGCTATTCTTTTGCATCCTCTTTTGATGGATGGAATGACCATGAAGTTACATTCTCTTTAGTTGATTACTATATCTTTATAAATAGTGACTCACCCATCTTGTGTGAGCTTCTAGGCTCAAGATTGGGATTTGATGTAGTAGCATTTTTTGACTTGTGTACTTTACTTTCATAGATGTAATGTTTCTATAATATTTGATGTGGAGCATTTCAATGATTTTTACTTAGTTTATTTATTGTACAACTTCTCACCTCTCACTTGATAGGGGGATAAGATATTACATATTGGTTTTTTGATCGATCATTGATGATTTGTGGTATGAATCAACATTGTGTTGCTAGCATTGTTAGTGCTGAGAAAAGGCTTGTAAGAGATGTTGGTAATTGTTGGGCATTAGATTGAGATGTGCCATACATATTAAAGAGGGTAGTCACTTATTGGATGGATTATATGTGAGGATCGATGTAGTTAGATAGTGTGTGATCATGTTCTACTATAGTGTAGGGATGATCAGGGTGTGGATTAGTCTAGGATGCATAATGTACCAATTATAGTTGTAATAGAGTCTACTTAGATGAATCACAATTCTTTTCTCCAATATTTCTATACCCCTTTGGATCAAGGGGGAGTTTGTTGGATTATTTTTAATGATCTAAAGTTATTATAGTTAATACTTAGTATTTTACTTTTTAGATTTTAATTTTAGCTTATTTTATTTTGTTAGTGAGATTGTTGGTTCACTAGAATGTTGGTTCTATAACCACCTCACGTGAAAAGATTATAAAGATTTTCACCTTCATTGTAATTAATAATCCAAAATAATATTTTGTCAAATATTTGTTTTATAATGTAATTTTATCTACAAATTTCTCTCTTTCATGGACCTAATACATTTTTTGTCAGCCAATCCAAACTTGAATGAGCCTTGGTGTTTTGAAGTTTTATCTAGTTATTCCTAGTTATGAAACTACTATTTCCAAATGTTAAGTGGTGTGATATGGTATTTATATATTTTATCCTTATTTAAATTATCATTTAAACTATTGGATAACTAGTAAGTTATCCCTTGATCAATCAATTTATTTGGTACAAGTATTGATAATAAGAAAGGATATACCAAGATTCCCTTAACTCTAATGACAATGTGATCTAGGTAGAACTAATAATCTCCTATGTTTTGAGTGATCATTTAATTTGGTGGGACAATCTAAGCATGGGTTTCCCATTTATGTCTCTATAAATCATTGGGTATAAAGTGTCTATATTTTTTTCATATGCTCCCTAGATTTATGTGTGTGAATATGGTTAAAATCATCACATATCCTCTTTATCCCCTTTGGCTCCTAGGGAAAACATTGGCCAGGGCAATAGTTCCACATATAATGTCCACCAAGTATGAAAGCATGTAAAAATTATCATCCATTTGGACATGCCTTTATTCTCTCTAGGATTTTAGTTTGAATCTTATAATTTCTCCTAGTGGCGGAAATGTTCTTTCCCTCAATAATTATGGATACTAGAGGGAACCATACCTCATCTACATGAGTAATGGATGGATCCCCATGTAATTTTCTCATCAAGGCCATGAAAATTTTAAAACCTAGCCTAAATTAGGTAATTTGGACCTTATTTTTCATGACAAATTTATTAGGGTTATGGGCCCATTCTAACAAGGAACTTTTGATGTTTTTTTGGAACTACTTATTGACTATTATCTAGTTTATGATGCATTTGGTGTAAACCTATATAATTTCTCAAAACCTATGTTTGTTGCATAATATAAAAGATGAGAAATATTATTTTTTTGAAACATATCCATTGTAAAATCACCTATTGACTTTATAAGTCACCCCTAGATTGTGTGGAATGTACCAAGATACTAAAAAAAGGATTGCACACCTATGAAGTGTTGGATTTCTTAAAACAATCCTACACGTAGATTGTTCCCATCTATGCCTATTCTCAAAGTGATTAATACAAATATATGTATCGAATAAGTTTTGATTCACATCTATGAGGAATCCCTGATGTGTACCCTATGTATATATCCTCCATATAATAAGATAATTAGCATGAAGATT
The DNA here is from genome assembly GCA_037957365.1 of Torreya grandis. NCBI lineage: Eukaryota > Viridiplantae > Streptophyta > Pinopsida > Cupressales > Taxaceae > Torreya > Torreya grandis. Next base: position 3,714,570 of record JARHVA010001202.1, read on the forward strand.
AAAGGATGCAAACCTCCTAATCTGTAGACAAACATGAGAGATAGTGAGCAAGGAGTGGTTTTATATTGTGAAAGGCATACTCAAGATCTCCAATCTGATTATGTACCCATATTCAAAATCCTACCCCTTACTAAATGAGTAAGTTCTACACCAAATCATAGAGTTTAACCCCAATGACCTTGAAAATCACAAGCTACAATCTAAGGTGTACACATGCCACTTTATAGATTGATATGAGCCCTAGGTATGAATCAAAGAAAAGTGATAAATATTAAGGGGGATTTGGTGCATAAATTTTAAAGTTCAAGCAACCCCATAGAGTACATATACGTGTATAGCCTTCACCAACTTGCATTTCACTATGCATCTTATTCTCTATTGAGCCTTTAGTGTGTACCCTTACATTGGATGCATCCAAGTACCAAGGCACATAGGTTAAGTGTGAAGCTAATGTACACTCAATAAATAGTGTCTAGAATTCAAAAGTTGAAATAGTAACTAATAGCACACTTGGTCTAATAAAACCATGATAATTATAAAAGGCATGTAACTTCCTTTTGTGTAGACTCTTATCATGCAGAAATAACATGGAAAAATCTAAATGAAGTCCACATGAATCCATATAAATAAATGAACCTAGGTGTGTTGTTAGATGTTAATAATATGTAAAGGAAGTCTCTATGATTTATTGAGAATTTTTTAGATCCATGTCAAAATTAAGTTAAATATAAGGGGGGATGCCAGGTTGTTAAAGCATGGACACATGATTTATTCTGACAAAGACCTCAACTACTTCTCCCATTAGCATTTAATGATTGTAACTACCCTAATAGTGGGTAAGTTATAATTAATGATCCATGTAACTCTCATTACCTATAAAATCCTAGGTATTTCACTATAAAATTGGTTGAAATTTTTTTAGGCAACCTCACACTACCAAATTTTGCCCTTGAAGAACACTTCTATTAGTTAGACCTTACACTTTAATGAGAATTGAGTTTACCTCTCTCCATTATTCTTTCAATCTATGTATAAATTGTTTTTTTTTTATCTTTGCCTATGGGTAATGTTTTCCCCTCTCATCACCATCCATTCCCATCACCTTTGTGTGGAACTTATAACTCACTTACAAATCATATTCTATGTGCATTTCAGTCAATGTAAGCCTTGTCTATAGATAACCTTCATCCCTCTCAATGTTGCATTGTGTTATTGTGCCTTTATATAAAATACTTATGTATTTATAGTGTCCATGGTGGATTATATGTGATATTTTCTTATTATCAAATATTTATAGTGTGTCCAAGTCATTAGGATTTCTCACTCTATTCTTGGTGTATCACCTTTCACTTTCTATAAAATTCTTACCTTTTCTTTCCCTTTTCCCTCAAAATCTTAGGTTTATATTAGTGATATATTTACCTTTATACTCTTTAGTTGTAACCATTGGTCCTAAACTAGGTGCACTTAGAATAGAAGTAATTTGGCCTAATCTGAAGGTTTATCCCAAGAATTGCAAGTATCCCACACCTTGGGTATATTCCCATCACTGTGATGAGACAACCGATGCTCTGTATGTGTGGGTGAGTGACAACACTTCCATGCTTAGCACCTCACACTTTTGCAACTTGTACATAAAATTTATGCTTTGTACCTTTCAAAAAAGCCTCTTGTACCATAAAACATATATGGGTGCACATTTTGAATGATAATATTTTATAACATGACTAGTGGGACATAATTTGATGATCTTTACAATATCAATTGAAGGATTTTGGTGTGTTCTTCAGTGAATCTTGCCATTTATTTTAGCTTCTTTAATACCATGGTGACTCTAAATATCAAATTTAATTGTTTAATTATTTTTATTGCTTAAAGATATGTCTTTCCACCCCCCATTTCATGAAAATACTACTTTCATGCCTCCCTATTTCTCATATCAATCTCATGAGAGCACCCTTAGTTCCTCCCTAGTTTGGCCTAAAATGGCAGGGTACTACCCTTCTCATAAAATTTACCCCCTCCCACCCTAGTTCAACCTTCTTGGAACCCTGATCACACCTACAAGTAGCCTCAAGAAGGCTACCTTGCTACCAATCTACATTGTTACCCTCCTGATCAACCCCAAAAGAGGATCAGTGATATATGTCTATATTTCCAAAAATAGTTGAGGGAGATTTAAATATATCAAAGGTATAGTAAGAAGTATTATTAACTTACACATCAAGCTTATACATGGTAGTATGAGGTGATGAAATAGCATATATATGAAGAAAAATGCTTAGCTAGACATGTCATAGCCAAAGAAGAGTAGATGTATCAGTTTATTGCATAGATGCAATGAATTGAATTGTAGCCAACCACCTCCACTACTTCCTTTCCTTTCTTTAAGGAAGCTTCCCCTATGCTCATAGACTAGGCTATAAGATAGGGATATTTTTCACCCAAAGTCCCTAGATTTAGGCAAGATAAATCCTCTACACTTTCAATTAAACTCCCTGATTTCAAGTATCCAAATTTTAGAGGTCCCTCTTCCTTGAAAAAGACTACATCTATCCCTCCTAAAAAACCCCAAATGCAATCATTGTATCCTTCTTAGACCATGCACCCTTAATTCATAATCCCCAACCTTATGAAATATCCTTCTATGCTAGTTGAAACCTTTTGCCCTCCCCCATCACCTTATTTAAAGGAGGACTAATTATGTGTAGAACAAAGGAAGTTTAATTGAAAGAAGAGGAGGGTACCTCAATCAAATAAGAGGAGGTAATAATTGGAAATTTCCTTTGTGCCATCACACCAAAAAGATCAAATCTGCTATGAGAAAAAGATAGATACAATCAAATAGAGCAACAGGTTGGTGAATAAATGAACAAAGTAGTGGTAGAGGGGGAATACTTTAATGAGTAATGATTAATTTTTGATAGTATATAATACATATAAAATCCTGGGATAGACCTCTCTTGGGTAAATGAGATACCATTTGATGTTATGGAAGATAAACTCAATGAAAAATAAAACCTTCAAGAGGAATGCACACCTAAAGAGAATGATAGTGATCACCTAAAGCTTAGCCTATAGTCACAATTACAAGCATAGGATGGGGACTCGTTTTGGGATAAGCTAAAGGAATTTTATCAAGTTTGGATGATAAACTTACATCCCTTTAAGAGCAAACCCATGACTAATTCTATCATGACTACCAATTTTAATCACATACCATAGAACGGTAGAGTGTACATGCATAAGAGGTTACAACCTTATATATATAAGAATATTATATGGGTTTAGGCATACATCAAATAATGAATGAATCATTAAAAGGATCATTCAAACCAAGGGAGAAATACCATCTATTCAAGCTTGATAAGCAACATGAAAATGTAGAGAAGTTATGGTGATGAGTGCTATCAACCCTTACATTGCTAGGCACATCATAGAGGTGTTTTCAAAAGGCACGTTAGACTTGAATCAGTAACTATAAGATGAGTAGGAGTATCCCACTACGTTCATGAGTTTCTTGAACATTAGGCATAGGCCTCCCAAGCTCTAAAAGGCTCAGTCTGAGTAAAGAGTACATCTAGGCACAAAAAAATCGAGGAGTTATTGGCTCAAATTCTAAGACATAATCCATTTGGGGTGAAGGCTTATGTATAACTTGATGGTGTCATCTATCAAAATGGATCCTAGGTGAACAAACTTCCTCAAAAAATCTTCAAAAGTAACTAGGATACACCTACTTCAAATAAAATAGATGTTATCTCACCTAAGCTTGTCACATATCAACAATAAGATGGTGCATAATGCAAAGTAACTAAGAGGTTTCTATTTTAACCCAGGAGGATGAAAGGTCATGTTTGTAGGTTATATATAATAGATTAAATTAGTTCACACTGTATTTCCCTAAGTTCTTGTACACACATTATATAGTCTTAATTTAGTCTTATTTTCTTATAAGTACATCTTACACATATGTTTTATTTATTTTCCCTTTAATTTTTTGGAATTAGATCTCAATCTTAGTTTATTCAGGCATAAGCCAAGCAAGTCATAGCTTTAATGACTCAATGCGTAATGGATTGCTTTAAAGGCTAATAGATTTGCACTTAGTAGGCAAACATCCCATGGTTGTCTCCAAAATTGTAAACTTTATAAGTCACCCATATCTTGTGTAGAACTCACCAAGATCCTATAGAAGGCTTGCATACTTGTGAAGTGTTGGATTTATTAAAACAAGCCTACACATAGATGGTTCCCATCTATTCCTATGTTCAAAGTGATCAATGTAGATATGTGAATCAATTAAGTGTTGATTCATGCCATGATGATTATTTGATACATACCCCATGTATATATCCTCCATCACATAAGATAAATGGCATGTAGGTTCAATCATGTGAACTTCCTAGTCTTAAAACAAGTGTAGGAGAGAGTGCACAAGGAATAACTCCAAATTATGAAGAGCATGATAAAGATATATAATATTCTTACACACCTATATAAAAAAACCTCTTCATGAATAAACAAGAAATTTTCATGCCAAATATTAGACTTTAATCCCTACACCCTTGTAAATTATAAGTTGTGATCTAAGATGTGTACATACTACTTCACAAACTGATATGAGCCCTAGGTATGAAATGAAGACTTGTGATAAATATCAAGGGGGATTTGGTACATAAGTTTTAAAGTTAAAGAAACTTCATATATTACTTTTACATATACACTCATCACTAACTCATATCTCACTATGAAGCCTATTATGTATATAGCCTTTAGTGTATACCCTTATGTTGGATGCATCCAAGTACCAAGGCACATAAGTTAAGTGAAAAGCTAATGCACACTCAATCACTCATGTCTATAATTTATAAGTTGATTTAGGTGTAAATAGTGTACATGGTCCAATCAAACCATAATAATTATAAAAGGCATTTGTCTTCCTTTTGTGTAAGCTCAAGTAGCATGCAAAAATGGCATGGCAGAATCCAAATAAAGTCTGCATGACTCCACATTATAAAATGAATCCTAGTGGCTTGTTATATGTTAATCATATGTAAATGAGGTAGTTGGGATTTATTGAGCATGTGGTATATCCATGTTAGAACAAAATTAAATATAAGGGAAAATTTTAGATTATCAAAGCATGGACATACGATCTCTTATGACAAAGATCTCAGCCACTTCTCCCATCAACATTTAATTATAGTAACCATCCCAATAGTGGGTAATTTCAAATTAATTAGCCATGTGACTTTGATTTCCTATAAAATCCAAAGTCTTTCATTTTAAAAGGGGTTAATTTTTATAATCAATCTTACACTACCAAAATATGCCCTCTAAGAACACTTATATTAAATAGACCTTACACTTTAATGAGAATTGAGTTCACCTCCCTCCATTACTCTTTCACTCTATGTGTAATTTGTGTTTGTTAATCTTTGTATATGGGTAATGTTTAACCCTCTAATAATTATCCATCCTTATCACCTATATTTGGAACTTATAACTCACTTTTAAATCATATTTTGTGCACATTCAAGTATGTGTAGGCATTGTCTATGGATAACCTTCATCCCTCTCAATGTTGTTTTGCACTCTTGAACCTCTATACAAAATACTTATGTATTTGGAGTGTCTATGGTAGAGTATATGTGATATTTTCTTGTTATATGAGATTTTTAGTGTGTCTAAGGTAGTAGGATCACTTTTTTTATTCTTGGTTCATGACCTTTGACTTTCCAACAAATTCTTACCTTATCCCTCCCTTTTCTCTCAAAATCTTAGTTTAACATTAGTGATAGATTTACCTTTTTGATTTATAGGTTTATGCATTGGTCCTAAACTATGTGCACTTATAATAGAAGTAAGTTTGCCTACTCTAAAGGTTCATCTTAAAGAGTTCAATTATTCCACACCTTGGGGATATTCCCATTGTTATGACAAGACAAGTGATGCTCTATGCATTCAAGTGAGTGACAACACTTCCACACTTAGTATATAATACTTTTATTCCATACACAAATCATTCACACTTTACACCTTATACTAAATCCTCTTATGTTTTAGACCATCCACAGGTGCACATTTTGAATGACAACAACACTTACATAAAACAAACCAAAAACTAGGTCAACACAAGGAAATACCTTAGTTTTGTTGATTCCTTGTGAATTAAATATGCCTTAGTTGATAACAAGTCATTTATGTACTCCCTTTGATCTAGGGACAAGTTATCTTCATCTTTGGATGGTTGGGTAGCCTTGACTTATATGTATATTATCATGTAATGTTTGAAGGATCCAAGTAAAGTAGTCTTATCAAATAATTTATCTATGTAGTCTATTTAGTTCCAAAATAAAACATTAAAGTAGCATGTTCCTATTTTTTCACCTCTATTTTATAATAATTTAAGATCTATATCAACCTCTAAAATTTAGTGTTTTCAGTTCTCTATAGAGTTATGGATAGGAATTTTCAGCTAGCAATTGGAAAGTGTGATTTGATTTGACATGGGAATATAAAATATAGTAAATTTATTTGTCTAGTGAATTCATTTCTTGAATCCTCCTTGCATGAGAATTAATTATAGAATAATTATTATTATTATCATCCATCCATCAAATTTGAATTTTATTTTATGATGTCAACTTTCATAGGTTCAGTTAACACATGGAACTTTGTCACTATATTTATCTTCTTAGTCTTCTTTCTTTAACATTTAAATATACTTTGTCTCTTTTACACTTATCACTTTATCATTGATTCATGACCTTTTCCATTTAATTTTTGTCCTTGGGAAACACATGGAATCTCCCTACTTAATATCTTTGTTTATCTTATTTCTAATTCATTGGGTATACCAATATATGGAGCCATGATATGATGACATGTGGTAGATGATCTATTAGAATGGCCATATTGACCAATCATATTGTGACATGTGGTAACTAAATATATAGAGGAGTCCATGTGGCATTCTGTCATTGAATTGATTGACTATAGAACATATTTCGTATGTTTATTTCCATGTAATGAGATGTCAACACATGGTATTGTATCACTCTATCATTTATTCAAGTGTATTATTCCTTAGTATCTAATCATGAAATCAAATGTGATTATGACATTGGATCAATCGCACTCGCTCAAGTGATCCATAGATCTTTTGATTTGTACTTATGGCCTCAGAGGCATGATGTAATGAGATGAATATGCATGTCATGATCTCACTCTCTTGGGTGAACATTTGAATTCATAACTTTATTTTCCACCTAAAACCCACAATCAATGATATTGAGACACTTTACATGATCTCATGTAGTCGGTTGGTCACTTGGATGTGGTACTTGTACTATTAGTTTGTTTCTAAGATTTAACAAAGTCATGACACATGGAAATATCTCACTGAATTGGGATACCCAAGACTTAATAACTTGAATAGTATTTGATATTCCATGAAACATGGGCCAATAAACAATAATTATTAGTAATATGTTACCCTGTAAAGTGCATAATTGACAAACATGAAAAAAGAATTTATCAGTTTGGTTAGTCAAATAATTCAAAAATAAATACCAAAACCAAATAAGTATTTTGATCACAATCTAAAATTTGTGAAATAAAAGTGAATAAAAATCATTATAACTTAAGAATGAAAAAAATTAGGGTTAATTTATGTCTTCACAAGGACTAATCATAGGTTTTTAGGTTTAATGGGTCCCTATTTGATTTTTTTTGAAAATATGGGTGTTTTGGTCCCAAAAATGGTGACTCAATGGGGAAATACTCATGAGTGTTTGATAACCCAAAATTTATGGTTTAAACATCCTAAAAAAAATTTAAAATTCCAAGAAATAAATAATTAAATTAGATAATTTGAAGAAACTTTAAATATAATTATGCAACATACTAACCCTTATAAACCTTTA
>JARHVA010001202.1:3727500-3748697 GCA_037957365.1 Torreya grandis
TGTATGAATTTTATCCATAGTGTTTGTTTTTTAATTTAATGCTTTGAATGATTCAATTATATTTGAATATTTGTGCTTATACTAATTCAAATATGATAGCTTACACTAATATCAATCCTAACTTTGTTAATAACCATTTCTAAGTCTCCAAGCATTAGAAGTTATTTGATCTTGTGTCTCAATGAAAATTAGAGACATAAGATTAAGGATCCATATTTTTCATGGTTTTTGTTGCATGTAAATTGTAATAAAAATTATAAAGGTATTACCTCTTATCAGGATTAGTCAATGTTATTCCCACACTAGAGCCCTGCCTGGACTAAGCACCATAAAAAAAGGTCCACAATTATGAATGACCTTAAAATTCTTGTTCATTATTCTTGGGATTTGTTGTGAAAGTTTAAAACCATAACATCATATTATTTTATTACATGCTTCATTTTTATTTCTCTATCAATTTTGATGGAATTGAGTATTCCTTTCTAGGAAATCCACATGTGTGAAAATTTAGTAGCCATGTATCCATTCAATGTTTATGAATAATAATGACTCAAGAGTAAATTTTAATCCTTATAAATATCACCTGAAATTATGTCAACATACTTTTGGACATGTGGTTGAGATTCAATTTACATATAGACATTTATCATTTCTCCCACTACTAGGACTGAAGATTTGTCTAACTGTAAGACTACCCTTTTGAACTCATCTAGAGTTATCCATAATATTTTATATATTCCAGTGGGAATTACATTGGATGAAGTAATTGAATGAACTAATAAATTGTTCACATTATTCAAAAATATTCTAAAACTTAATAATAATGGTGGGAATTTAAGTTTATCTTTGTTTATGACCATATTTTCATGTGTAGATTTTGATATGTCAACAGATGGCCTACTAGTTAAATATTTTAACAGAAGTTATCTTTATTCTATAACTTGAGCTAACTCATGTAGATTAATATATGATATTTTCCTTGATTTTCATCATGTCCTCAACTATTATATACACTCTTATTTTATACATCAAATTATTACTATTGAGCTAACTCATGTAGATTAATATATGATATTTTCCTTGATTTTCATCATGTCCTCAACTATTATATACACTCTTATTTTATACATCAAATTATTACTATTGATCATTTACTTTAGGAGAAGGTGAATTATTACCAGCATTTAGATTAGGAAAAGTGACTACATTATTTTTATGACTCTTGGAAGTCATGACAATATATTGATTCTTATTTATCAGTTTATATTTATTCCCTTAAAACTATTTAAAATTATGCATCTCATATATGTTGTCTTTTGGCTAATTCTCATTATCAATAAGGAAAGGGAAATCATAGGTGTCAAAGGCCATGGAGGTACTAAAATTATTGAGTACCATGTGTATATGAATCAATTTATTTACAACCACCTCATATCTTTTCATCCACTTTTGAAATACCTCAAAGATAGTACAAAATTGTATGCAATATAATTCACCATACTAGGCAATACTATGGACTATAGACCAATTAGGTAAGGTTTCCTAACAAATATTCATCTCAATTAGTATATTAGGTTGACTATTTGAACTATTAATTGACCTAATAAATGGTGTATTATACCTATATAATGTAAATAATTTATTGGCTTTCTCTCTTATAGTGTTTTCCAAGTTTTTATGCATGCTTAGAAACTCATTGATAAGTTTATGAACCATGAATTAAATGACATCTAATCTAGTTTTGGTGGAATTATAAGTTTTCCCCTATGTGTTATAGATATTAACTAAGTCTAACACTTGATTATGGTTCTATTTATTAGACATCTATGTAGGTTGATTTAAAAATCTTAGACTCTATCTTAGTTTTGCATGAGTTATAGGAAACTGAGTGAATACTTAATTCTAATTGTTGGACATGACATTTGGAATGGGGTTCAAGGTATAGAATTTAGGATTGATGTTAGGTATTACAAAAGCTTTTAATCAAGGTTTTAGTTGTCTATTAATATTAATGGCTTCAGCATGGTTTCTTTTAAGTTATTGATATTCTATGTCATGTATAAGACTACTGTAGTCATATAATTCAAGTCATTTTTATACATTTATAGAGATAGAGAGAAAATAACTCTATATGTAGTATCCAAAATAATATACATATTTTGAAATATTACATTTAAGTCTATAACTAGTTCATGAGGTTCTATTCTCATACTAGTGAAGTGTTTATATATTATGCTGAGATTGGTAATTTTCTAAGATGTTCCATAAATTCATCATGACATTAGTTTCATAGAATAATTAAAATTTATATATGATTAAAAAACCAATCATAGGCATCATATTACAAGTAAAAGTGAATAGTTTACATGTAAATCTTCATGAATTAGATTTATCAAACTTAGAATTTTTTTAATACCTTCATATTTTCCTCTGTAGTTTATCCCTTAGAAGGAGAGAGTGAACAAAGGTACTTTTCTAGATTCCTAAGTATGTCATGGATAGCACCAACTATGGCAATGGATAAACTAGCTACTCTAGACATGATAAAATTTTGATGTTAGTTCCCTTAGGTTGGTGAATTTAGCTAAGCGATATCTCTCCTAGGGATACCTATATTTGACTTGGGTCTTTGATGAACCCATAAAGGTGTTAATAATAGACTAGAATTATAATTGGACCATGTTAACCTTACTAGTGGATCTAGTGTACATGGATCAAGTGAATATTAATAATGAGATAATATGGATCCTCCTTCTAGTGCTTGATAAAACTTATTGATGTGGATTTTATGCACACCAAGGGTTATAATAAGAATTTTCCTATAACATTTTAGGATCGATGAAAATTTCACTCCAAGGCATGATTTGTGGGTCTTAATTTTATAAATAACCATATGGTGGAATAACAGTGAGCTAAATGGTTATTAATATGGATGGTTTAGATGTGATGAATGTCTAAATTCTACTTGAGATGGATGGGTGGATATAAACTAAGGTGAATATATCCAAAAAAGGTAAAATGGAGGGAAGGGTAAGGTATAAATGAGTATTAAATATGATCTAATTAGAGATTAGACCCTTACAAGTTGACTCACTTACTATAGGCCAATCATATTTCATGAACTGATGTCTACTATGGATTGGCTAAAGCACAATATGAAGAAAAACACAAAGAAGAGTCTAAGGAAATAATTTTAATTAGATTTGTTTCCCATAATAAAATATATTATTAGTGCCACATTTGTAATCATATCTCTAACAAGTTTTAAATATGATCTATAACCAAATAATTGAAAATAATAATAAATTGTTCAATATTATCTCTATAGAAAATATGTGCTTAGCCCATCACATATTTTATTAACTTAATAGAAATTATTCAATGAATCACATAAATTTATAAGAGAAATCACATTCACACAAACTCAAAAAATAGTTTTAGAGCTTTCTTCACTTGTATCAATTATGAAAATCTCCTCAAAAATAATAGATACAAGAAATTTCTTATATAACTTTTGGATGAGATTAACTGAACATCATAGGTTATCTAAATTTTTAAAACCTAAAATAATACTATCTAATCATGTAGAATCCACATGTTTTACAATGAATTATAGATAAAATTCATATTATATCTCTTGTACTAATGCACAAATACATAAATAGCTTGATCAAAAATAGCTTTAGTAGTCAATTACTAATTATGAGTGGCACTACTAGTTGGAAATGTATGAGAAATAGACTAAAATTTAATTAAAGCTGATGGACTAGGGATTTTATGAATAGGGGATATCGATGTAGACAATTCTTGTATTTATAGTGACTAAAGTCCATGAAGGTATAACTATAGTTATGACTATAGTAGGTCTCAATTGAGCATGTAAAGGAATGATAACAAGAGTTAATGTCAACATCATTAGACCTATTGGTGTGTATATTGTTGTATATTTTGGAAAATAAGACTTGGTCATCAAAAATTTAGCTTGTGAAGATGAATTTCCTACCTAAGCATCTAACCACCCCTATTTCATTAAATTTTCTTATTTGGTCCTACAAGTTGTAAAATCTAATTCAATAACTTTAAAATTAGTGATAGGGAACTTGAAAAAAATTGGAATATTGTCCATTAAATTCCTTTGTAAATTCATTGAGTCCCTAAAATAAGAACTTATAGATTTTGATTGTTCCACCTTATATTTCTAAAAAACAATCAATTGGATTACCTTGTCACTACTCCCAAAAATCATGCTCTCAACTTCTATTTTCAAATGGTTAGCGGTAGTTATCAACAAGTCATCAAAAATGGTTTGTTGACTACTTGACCTAATAGTGTATATATGACATTAATGCACATATCACCCAAAATATAGACTTCTTTTTACTCTTGGATCCTTAGTTTATCAACTAGATCTTATATACACTTGAGTTATTTTGTAAGATGATTTCTCTTTCCAGTCACAAAGTTATGAACCAAAATAATAAATGGAAGTTGTAATAAATTTAGGTGATGGTATTGATTTTATATTGCTTCTTTTTAGATGAAATGAAACATGGCATCCATGTTATTCACTGATTCATAAAAATTTACCAATTATTTCACTATGGTTTATATTCTCCCGTAGACTACCATATTAAGCATAATATGTCATAGAGGGTTTTATCTGAACTATGGACATTGTCTACTATATCCTTTGGAGGATATATTATGACCTATGCCTCCAAAAAAATATATATATTTTTTTTTTGATACCATGAAACATATGTTTAAAAACACCCCAGTAGCATCTACCATGAAAATGGCATCTTTTTGAATTTCATCTTCATCCCTAGGATTGGTTTTCCTCTTCTTTACCAATGAGGAAAGTTATTCTTATCACAAAATTTGTAGGTTTCCCACCAATACTAATAGTCCTTTGCCTCACCATTTTAAGTTTGTTTGATGCTACATCAAACTCTATATTCAGCCTAATTTCCTTAGTGATCACCCGATCTTGCCTAACCAACTGCTCTGATTGTATTTTTTTTATCTATGTAGGGGTCACTAGTAGATATTAGGGATAGGTCTGAGAGGTAGTGGGTAAAGTTCTATGTGGTTGAGGCATGAGAGTAGAAAGAGATGGAGAACTTTATGGAGGTGGCATGAGTATGGAAGGAGATGAATAAGAGGAATGGGTAGGTATATAAAATGAGGATAAAGGTATAATTAATAACCTCTCTGTGGAGATATTTATCTAAGAGGGTGTCCTCAACACATATTTAGTGAGCTCAAGAGATTATTAAAATGAAGAAATTGTGTATTATATTGGGATACCCTAGGTAATGGAAATAACCAATTGGGTGAGGAGAAGGGTTAATTTTAAGAATCCCTATTGAAAAACCTATTGGAAATATTTGGAGAATCTAGTGAAATTTTATTTGTTGGTGTGTCGAATCCTCTATGGGTGATGGTGAATCCTATTTTGACTATTTTCTTCATACAATGGTTTGGTTGTACCACAATATAGATGCCAAAATATTACACTAAAATGATGTGTTGAATTCCTATGTTAGATATTTTTTCCAAATGGTTGATCCAAATGATTGGGTTGAATGGTTGGGCCAAATGGCTAAACCAAATGGCTAGGCCAAATGGTTGGGTCAAATGGCTAGGCTGAATAATCAAGCCAAACACCTAAGTTGAATGGCTTTTTGAGCATCCAATGTTAAATAATGATGTTGAGACATACTAATAAGTGACATGTATGTTTATATATATATATATATATATATATATATATATATATATATATATATATATCCCTAACATTTTGGTGATTTGATCTATCTATTGACCCTAAAAATTTGCCAAAACTAAAATCCAAAAATTAAAATATTCATGAATTAATGAATATTCACCACTAAAATTTACCCTCATGAGGAGATGAAAATTCAAGGGTTGTGTGGTTATTTTTTTTATAAGGACCTCAAAATGTGGACTAGTGATTGTCATGCCTAGGTCAAGTGAGGGAAAATTTGGCTATCTAATAGCATTCTGGGTTAGAATCTTCATGAATTGATCAATTAAAGTATGTAAAATAGAAATATAAATAGTATAAGTTTCAATGTTAATCAAATAATCAAAAAAATTAATCCTTTCCATAATAGATGAATTTAGAGGATTTGTGATTGTTGGAAGAATTAGTGTAGAGGTAGGGAAATAGTAACCTATGTCAACCCTTGTAAAAAAGTTGTTGAAGTGACCACTTATGGGATAACTAAAGTAGTTAAATCACCCACTATAATGTCAACTATCATAGTCACTTTATATACTTCTTCACCTTGTCAAGATTTAATTTCCTAAGTGTGGGGAGGAGTGGGACTTGCAATCCCAAAATTACTTTACAAAGGTTCTTTCTAAAAGATATCTAATGGTGATCCTACACCTACATTCCAACCCTAACTTATTTATAAACCTCCCTATTCTTCATATTCCTCTGAATACTCATTTATATCCTCTTATTGTGTACCAACTATGGTTTATGGGGAAGGAGGAATGGATCTACTCACATAAGTTACAATAGGAGTGGTAGTCATTTGTGAAGAAAGAGGAGAAGAGAATTGACTTATTTTTTGGGACTAAGGTGGAAATGATGTTGTAGATAGTGAAGTAAATGAAATTTTGATTTTTTAGGGTTCTACTATATCTATAACATGATACTTCATTTCTTGTGGCTTTGGGATGTTCTTAAATATTTTTACCCTTAACTGCTTGTTAATTTATTCTTGTGTTTTCCCAACTTACTCAAAATCCTTTTCCTCCTACTTTATCCTGATAGCATCTTCTCTTGATATATTTGGGTAATACTGGATCATTAAAATCATACCCATATACATACATACATATATATATATATATATATATATATATATATATATATATATATATTCTTATAATTATTTTATAAACTTTTGAATCATCCTCGAGGTTGATGAATATTAGGCCTTGTTCATATTCCTCATGATGATAATCTTGCCTGAACTACCTAGAGAATTTCTCTATTTGTTGTTTTATTGATTTCTTGAGATCCCACCATCTATTGTCATCCAATCCAAACTAGAAAAAACCTTGGTGTTTTTAAGTTTTACCCAATTTTTAAAATTAATTAAACTATTGTCTCCAAATTTTGAGAGGTGTCTTTTGGTACTTGTCTAATCTAGCCTTCTTTAAATCATCATACACACTATTGGATATATAGTAAGCTATCTCTTGCTCAATTAATTTTTTTGATAAAAGTCTTGTTAGTAATAAATGAGATACCAAGGTGACCTAAACTCTAATTAGAATGTCATTTGGGTATAACTAATAATATCTTAATGTATTGAGTGATTTTTTAATCTAGTCGGACAACCTAGGTTTGAGATATTTATTTATGGCTATATAATCCATTGGGTAGAAAGTGTATAAAATTGATTCCATATGATCCTTATATTTATTTATGTTAATATGGTAACAATAATCAAATATCCTATTTTTAACCTTCAGCTCCTAGGAATAAACATTAGTTGGGTAAATAGTTCCACATATAGCTTACACCAAGTATGAAATCATGTAAAAATGAGCATCTATTTGGTCATGCATGTATTCTCTCTTGGATTTTAGGTTGAAGCTTATAATTTATCCTAGAGGAGTAATTATCCTTCTCTCCATAATTATGGATATATAGGGACCCATACCTAATCTACATGAGTGATGGATGAATCCCCATGTAATCTATTCAACAAAGCCATGTCAATTCTAACACTAGGCCTAAATTGGGTAATTGTGACCTTTTTCATGATAAATTTATTACAGTTGTTGGATATTTATAGTAGGGTTATTTTGATTTTTTTCTAAACCAAATATTGACTACTACTTAGTTTTATGATATGTTTGGTGGTTTTAGACTATAGAATTTCTCGAAAACTAAACCTGCTATATAAGCTACCAAGTGGACACTATTATTCTTATGAATTATATCACTTGTAAAAGTGTTTGATATATCAAATTAATAGGTCAATGGTAATAAATTATAAAAAACAAATTAGACTAAAGGATATTTTGGAACCTCATCCTCAATGTTGGTTTAAACTCAATTTTGATGGAGCTTGTAGAGGCAATCTAAGGGCATTAAGAGTGGGTTTTGTTTTAAAATATTGTAGTGGTTCACTAATCAGAGCTACCTCTTTAAATATTTTATATGGATTAAATAATGAAGATGAGTGTCAATTTATTTTTATTGGCCTAGATTTAGTTTTGGAGTGTGTTCTTGAATGTTTGATAATTGAGGGTGATTCTTAGGTAACTAGTTATTCATTCTTTGATCAATCAAAAAGATAAAGCCTAGAACATCAATAATATCCTATACAATGCTTGGACATTACTTAGCCATTTCAAACCTTGGAAAGGATTAAATTTATTTTTTGGGTCAAATAGGGTGGCATATTTTTTGGAGAATATATGAATTGATCAAACAAAGCTAATCAAATTGATATTTATAAAGCAAGATCCTTGGACATTGATTATTTAACCAATATTATTATTAAATTCTATCAATTTAGGTGGATCATGTGAATTTTAAGTGGGGCTGATTTCATGACAATCAAAATTAATATATACCATGGGAAATTAAATCCTGTGCATATATATCTATTATGATATATTTATCAGTAGGCATTTTATCATGGCATTTTATTCTTGATTTTCATTGTAGTTATAACTCGCATATAGGTACCAGTTGGGGAATAGATAGATAAAGCATTGATCAAATTTATTTATCTATAATTGGTGTTTAGTAGAAGCTCCAAAAGAGGAATGGGGTTTTTTGGTTTGGTCTTTTCCTTCCAACTATAACACATCTTCTACATTCTATCGGTGGAGGTTGCTTAGGCTATAACATGAGTGGTGGGAGTAGAGGAGGTGATTCTTAACTTGTGTTAGTGAGTAAATTTTTAATTAGATGTAAATTTTTATACCAATATATTTATGATAATATATTACAAAAGGAAGGTACTATAAATGGTTGATTTCTTTATCAGGCTAGAGTATAGGTTGAATTTCCTTGTGAAGATGGAGATTGTTAACTTAGGGTTGTTTATGAAACTACCTTTCTCTAGAAAATATGGTCTCAATTTTCTTCCAACCTCCACCTTTAGGAATTTAGAGGAGTATTTCATAAATATTATTATATTTTTTGAGGAATTGGAAGAAGTTTTCATGGTAGTTTAGGGGTAGGATACAAAAAAAAAGTGGTTCTTCTAGAGATTTCTAATCTCAAATTCTCAATTGCTAGGTTTTATTTATGGAGAAATACTCAAATATCCCCAACTAAAATTGAGGAAATGAAATTCATTATCTATGGTTTTTATAGGGGTTACTTCTTAGTGCCTAGCTAGTTTGTTAAGTGGGTCATGGGGCCAATAGGATTTTCGGCCTTAGTTAAGGAATAGCTTAGAAGTGTCATTCAAATTTTTGAGTTATCTCTTACGAAATTGAGGGGATTGTCTAATTGAGTGGAGGTAGAAGTGGTGTCAATTAAAGTAGAGGAACATGCTCAGTCTTTGGATGTAGAAAGGTATGCTTTGGGTAGAGATCTGAGAGAAGTGAGTCGAGGTAAAAAGCCCTTGTTTGTTATTCTTGATGTTTAGCAGGTGGTTATTCAAGCTTTTCCTTTCAACTAGTTTTTTGGTTTTTTATTCCTCGGTATATATCTCTTGAGATGATTTATGCACTCTCTTGCCTATCAATGTACATGAATGTTATAATAGTATAATATAACTATTTAATATTTCAATTGTCTCCTATGTTTTTGGTCACATGCCTTGATGTTTTTTGCCTCAAGCCAAGCTAGTATTTTTCTAATTTTCTACTTATATTAGGTAGGGTTCCCACCAACCTTGAAATAAATTTGAAAAATGTGTTTTATATAAATAAATTAAAAATTAGGTCAACACAAGGGAATACCTTTGGTTTTATTTCTACCTGGTGAATTCTAACTACCCTAACTTCTAACAAATTATACAAACACTCTATTTGATCTAGGGATAAGTTATATTCATATTTATTTAGTTGGGTAGCCTCAATTCTATTTATATTTTTGTGTAATGTTTTAAGGATCCAAGTAAACCAATATTTTCAAATTATGTATCTTTGTATTATTTTTTAGTTTTTTAATAAAACATTGAAGGAGTAGTTTCCTATTTTATGCCTCCATTATAGAAAAATTCACACTCTATATCAAACTTTGAAATTTATGGTTTTCAGTTCATGATGGAGATCTAGATAGAAATTCATAGATATCAAATAGAAACTATAATTTGATTTGACTTGGGAATGTATCATTTAATGGATTTACTTGTATTTTAAAATAATTACATGAATCTTCCATGCGTGAGAATCAATTATAGAATATAAATGATTTCATCCATATATCAAATTTGATTTTGATTTTATGACATTATATTTCAAAGGTTTACTTGACATGTGGCACTTTTTCATTTTCTTTAACTACTTGGTCATTTTGTTTTAGCATTTAAATATAATTTGTATATTTGACACTTATCACTATGTCATCGATTCATGGCCTTTTCCCTTTCTATTTATGTCCTTAAGAAACGTGTGACATCTTCCCTCTTAATCACTTTGTTTTATCCTATCACCAAGTATTTAGTTTTGTAAATATATGGAGTTATGAGATGATGACACATGGCCTAACATGTGGTAACTAATCTACTAGAGTGGCTAAGTGGACCAATAATATTGTGATATTATATAGAGGGGACCATGTGGCCCTCTATTATTGAATCTCTTGATTATTCCATGTCTTTCATATTTTTATTTCCATGCATCTATGTTGTGATCTCTCTCATTTGGATATTCTATTCTTTTTTCCTTAGTCACTAATCCTATGATCAAATAATACTATGGCATGTGGATCAATCTTTCTTGCTCAAGTGGTCATTGGATATTTTGATTTGTACTTCTGACCTGAGAGGAATGATGCAATGAGATGAAAACATGTGGCATGATCTCACTCACTCAGATGGTCACTTGAATTCATAACTTTTTTCCACATAAAACCCATGATAAAATTATGTTATGACATTTGGCATGGTCTCATACATTTATTTGGTTGATTGGTTATGGGACTTATAATACTAGTTTATTTATTATATGTAACTAAGTCATGGCATATATCAATATCTCCCTAAGTTAGGATATACAGTTCTTAATAACTTAAATATTCTTTGATAATCTATGAAACTTGGACTAATGAATAATAAGTGTTAGTAATATGTTGTCATGTAAAGTGTAGAACCAAAAAACATGACAAATAATTGATTAATTTGGTTAGTCAAATTATTATACAATAAAGACCAAAACTAAATTATTATTTTGATCTCAATAAAAAAATTTGAAATAAAAGTGAATAAAAATCATTATAATCTCAAGTAATAAAATGTTTTAGGGTTAGCTTATGTCTCAATAGGTACTAATCATAGGTTTTTTAGGGTAAATGAGTCCCTATTTAGTTTTTATTTTAAAAATGGGGTTTGTTGTCAGAACATAATGGAATTTTATTGGGTGTCCTTTTTTTCAAATGAGATGTTATATGTCCTAAAATATTGAATCCTTACAAATATCAATGCTAGACATGTGGAAAACCATAAAAACTAATGGAAATATAAAAGTGTGTAAAGATTCAAAACTGATTTCATCATTTTATTGTTCTTTAAAATTAATTGTCTTAGATCTTCAAATGAACAATGTTTTTAGCATATAAAAAACATGATTGTATATATATATATATATATATATATATATATATATATATATATATATATATATATATATATATATATATATATATATATATATATATATATATATATATATATATATATATATATATATATATATATATATATATATATATATATGCCGAATGGAACATAACATGCCACATTATGGTTCATCAAGCCCCATTACACACATAACACTTATAGATATATATGCCATTCGGCATTAAACTTGTAAAATGCACGGGTTGAAATCATATTTAATTTTTAAAAATATCATTCTATGTCAATGAAATTTTATGTTACTAGTATCTTACATAATTGTTTCTTCATACCACTTCACCCTGAGTTACTAAAAGGTGAGGCTCAAGGTCCCTAACATAGTTTTTACTTAGTAGGATCTTATGTATATGATATCCTTTATGAAATTATTTTAGGAAGGCCAAAATGGCTAAATTAATATTATGAGCATGGATTTATTTTAATTTATATATAATAATAATATAAAATTGTGAGAAGGTCAAGAAATAGATGGACACAATGTCAAAAGTTAAGAATAATGAATAAGTTTGTGAATCAAATTCATAGATATTAGTAGAAGAACTAAATAAGGATAAGATCAAATGATGTAGGTAAGTAACCAACAATAAAACTATAACAAGTTGAGAAAAAAATTATAGCTAATAGGTTTGATTAATATTATATGAAATTGGATTGACCAACTGCAAACTCTCCATCCATAGAAATCAACTCAATGGACCCAAAAAATATATAGCTGGCCCCTTTGATGTTAATGATATCATAAAGTACTAGGTAATCATGTTTAATTAAATATTTACTTCATTAGTAAAAAAATTAATAAATGTTGTCCCTAAAGAAAAATATGTCATGCCTAAGTGGATAAGTGTCCAAGAATTACTATGTCAACACACCATCTAATGTAAATAAATTGTTGTAAATCTTGCATAGGTGCTCTTATCACCTCAAGTTCTAAAAAAGATCATGGAATTTTTATAGGTGAACATATGAATTAAAAGGTTATATTTAATATTTTAAAATCCATAAAATTCTTGAAGGTCCATATATATAATGGTTATACAAATATGTTTATGCATTTGTGTAATGAGTCCCAAATATTTTTCCCTACAAAATTTGACTATAGAATTTGTTTCCCCCAAGAGTAGATATTGCAATGTTACCTTACTATTTTAATTGTTTTACTTAATAATTCAATGAATAATATATGAGGTATCTTTCAACAACACTTAGTGTACCTATATCTATGATAGATGTTTTACAAGAGATATGTTCCTTCAAAAGGCTTCAAAATAATGCTTAGATAATTATTAATTTTTAGGATAATCTACCAAGTTTTAAGATATTTATAGCATTAATCTACAACTCTATGATGTGTATAAATTATATAATTTTACCCAATCATAGAAAATTATCTTTATATCAAAATAAATATCTTAGTTTTATATAATCATTATATCAAAATTAATATCAGAGTTTCACCATATGTTTGTTATTATAGTCAAAATAAAATCCACAATTTTCTTCACAACAAATGAAATATTTTAAGTTGAACAATTCACTCAATATAAATTAGTTAAAATTTAAAATGTCACATAAATGAGTATTAAGCATTAGTCAATAATTTTTGCAATGTGCACACTGCACAACATGTCTAATGATGAATTATTAATATAAAGTTCCTAATTAGAAAGGAGGACATTATAGTAATGTCATGAAATCACCAGAGTAGATCAATGAAACTTTAAATGTATTTAAATTTTAATATCTAAATCATTGGAGGTCCTTTTCCCCTATCAATTAAATATTATCATAAAAAATGTCATTTATACATGCCTTTTCATCAAGGAATTATTAAAAATGGGTGTCTTTGATTCTAAACTAGAAGTGGATCTTTCCACATAATTCACTAAGGTATGTTTTTATTAAGCTCTAGAATAAGCCTTTCTAAAACTTAATCTCCACACAAAAAAATAAAAAAATAATTTACTTGTGTTGATATTTAGACTAGTTATTGGTGGGCTCCTTGTCTCCACTAATAGGACTGTCACCAGGATAACTCATTTCAAATTTTAGCAGAACATAGAAAAACTTGTATTCATATTTAAGTTTATTTAGGACTAATTATTTTAAAAAATCTATACTAGTCTTATAATTGATTATTTTTTCCATATAACCTACATTACCAACAAAATTTTGTTGAAGAAATATTACATAACAAATCAAAACACAAGAAAAACATAAGAGAATAATAATTTTATTCCATATGGTAGTGTTTTATATAATTTATAAAAATAAAGAGGAACTATAATATTATACCCTTTATACAACATTCATATTTCTATTTATTATATAAAAACCCCAATAGTTGATAGCTAAAACATAATCATCAACTTTAACCACTCATAAGTAAAGACACATTAATAAATTATGTAAATCCAACAAGATAATAATGACATAACAAAGTTGGCTATGTAACAAAATTACATAGTTGATCTAATGAGTGTATGAAATAGTTTTGATCTCATTCAGGATATAAACATTACATAAAAACCTTACACTCTTGAAAAAAAATGTCATAACAGTTGGCAGATGTTGATAATATGGCATTATGTATCATTCCGAAAACTTAAATTATCATCATGAAACATCAAACATTATTCTCCTATTTCATTCTTTAATTTTGTGTTAAACCATCCTTACCTTGTTATTATAAAAAATTAACTATAATTGATTTCCTAGATAAAAAAGGAAAACCATATTAATTTGAATCAATATCAAGAGTGATTGAAACCGAGGAAAAAAAAATAGACTCACCTTCAACTCTTGTCTTCTCCCCTTCACATTCTTTTGTGCATCCAAGGAATTTTATTTTTCATGTCAAGTTTCATAACTCATGGGTAAGCACAATATGTGAACCTATTGGTCAATAAAATAATATAAAGGAAAACACATAATATATAATTTAATTGCGTAAATTCTCTCTACCTTAGAATCTCCCACCTCATTTTTTATTTATTTTTTTTGGAATTGTATATATTTATTTCTTATTCTATAGGTACCAATTTTTTAGGGCTCAAATGATTGGAGTCATAAACATGTTCTTTTTATCAAAGAACTTTCCTAATTTATGCATCTCATATAGTTGTTTCTATAATTCCATTCCAAAATCCTCCATTTTATTTTCTTGATTTGATGCCTTGTTGCTTGATGATTTATAATGGAAGGTACCATGTGCATTTTATCATGGTGTGAATTGAAATGTGGTTTTTACCAAAATTTTCTCCCACCTACGTATAATCTAAGACATTATGGTGAAATACAATAAAATTTATTTATGTATCCAAACTCCTAAATAACATTATAACCATGTTCCTCATATTCAAAGATAGTCTACACACATCAAAAGGTTTAAATTAAATAAACATCTTATTATCACTCAAAAGTGGTATTCAAGTGCTAAGAGTGATACTTGAGACTACCTATCCCTAGCTTATCCCTAAACTTATCCTAAATCCTATTATCACACTTATCAAGCCTTCGTGTGGGTCAGAGTTGTCCTTAGTTAACCCCAAAGTAGTCTCAAACCCTTACTTCTTGATCTTGGCCCTTCATGCGTAGTTTTTTGTTAGCTAGACACTAGTGCCATAATAAGGACACTAGCACCACATTTCACTAGTGTCCCCAAAATTGAACTAATATCTTCTTCCCTGTCTTTTCCCAAATGAATATATTTTTAAAACTAGAACCTCCTAGGGTTGGCTTAGACCTCTTTTATCACCTATAAAAGGATCTGAATAACATATATATTACTTTTATTCCTCTAACCACTAGATGGAAATTAAATTCAAAATACACATTCAAACTCAGAATAAGTTGCACACCATTAATGTTATCAATATTTATTCTACCCTACTTCTATATACTACCATCTACAACAATCCTAAGCTCAAATTACCCAAATTTATAATCTCAAGCTAATTAAAGGCACTCAAGGTCACTATCATAATAGCATCACTTGTACTTGCACCATCACTTAGGTAGGGAGAACTACATTAGGCTTGATCCCTCCTCAAAATATTAGTATGTAGGCAACTCTCTTCATAATGGGGTGTTAATAATGTCTAGCCTACCTTACTAAAAAATAAACTTTTTATCTCATGCCAACTAGATTCCCTAGTTACTTATAGGATTGGGTTTTAATCACAAAATTAATCATTACAAAAAAATATAGGGTTTTAGAAATTTTGTATGCAGGAGAAGACCCTAGAGATCCAAACATAGGTACACCTAGAATCTTGAGATAGTCCTACATAGAGGATACTACCACAAACATTAGAACACTACCACCACTTTTCCAAAAATGACACTATTTTCCAATTATGGCATTACTATTTAGGAGGGGTTATTACATTGGGATCCATTTTATGACACTCAAACTAGCTTCCACCCTAGTTTCTATTACCTAGATCACTCATCTTAGTTATTTTCTAGCTAAGTTCTTGCATTATTTATTACTATTTTAAAAAAAATCAAAGCCAATAAATTTTATAAAAAATCAATGGTTGTATTTATTTTATCTGATTTCCACAATTTAATCTACTCAACTCTTTAAAAAACATAGGATTTATAATTGTTAAGTCCTAAAAGGTTAAGACATTTGGTGAACACAACTTAATTTGAATATTACATAAACCCTAACCCTAGATAACCCTAGGGTTCACATTTCTAGCATTAAAATTTTATATCCATACATTTTATAATTTTATTTGATATAATCATGTTAATAATGATATAATAATTATATCACTTTCTGTTGCAAATTTTAATACTTATATTTGCATGCATGTTCCCTTTAATTTACAATGAACTCAGAAAGACATAAACACATGTATACAAATGATTTATAACAACTACAATGCTTTTCATGTTTCATTATTTATTTATCATTCTATATTTATCTTATGTGGAATTCAAATAATACATAAATCTTCAAACATATAGAGAATACATTACATAAGATAACAACTACACTATCTAAAATTAGAAAGTCTCCTTTAGAAGAATTTTTATCTTTTGTTCACTTTAATTCCTTCCCTATCACTCCTAGACATAAGGGAACATCCAAGGTCTTGATTATCCCTCATCCTTCTTTATCACACATATCTAACCACTATCCCACCCCTACTACTAGATCTACACTCCTAATAGACCCTATAATTTAGGTTATGATGTCTACATGTGGTACTGAAGATTGGTAGGTTAGCAACACCCATGGCTATAGATTTTTTGACTACAGAAGTGATTTTTAAGCTACATTTTCCATTTTTGAGCTCCTACAACATTTTGACACATACAAAGACATTTTATATGTTGCACTTCATGATAATCAAGTATATTTAACATCTGATCCATCTTATGTTACTTCCATAATTACTACTATGAAATTAAATTAAGATCATATTTAATTTGAGAGGGAATATCTCTCACCCCAACACATCATATATTTACACTTTCCTCTCTACATTGAATTATGAATTAATGAGGTAGGTATTGACCAGATTTTAACCTCAAGTCAAAATTGGTCACTCCCTCTAAATTGAAACTTCATAGGGTTGTCAAAAACTTATCACTATCTTGTCATAGTATTTCCATGTTTTTAAATGGTCTTAAATATTTCCATATGGTCATATTTGTCTTTGTCTACCATTGTACAAAGTTTGGCTTTATGTTCACTTATCTAGTCATAGGGGTCAATTTCAAGTTCTTAAAATTATCAAACATGGTAAAAGGTTTAGTATGGTTTAGTTTCATTATAAAATGTTATTGAAGTTTCATTAAGATCATAATATTATGCACTAACCTTTTTTTTGGCTCTTATATTCAAAAATGATATTTTGGCCACCTTTTGGCCTATTTGGAGGAGTTGTACATACCATTCCTAGAATGAAATGTTTCAAGAAGATACCCATCATACTTGATGTCATAAATGAGTTAAAGAACGTTCATGGATGGTCAAATACTAACAAAATCTATATTTCAATGCCTAAACTAAGCAAAAGGACACTTTTTAAGCACTTGTGGGCACTTGTACGGCCTTGCAAGATCAAATTTTAATTATAAATGGTTTTAGAGTGTCACTTTGGATTATTTATATAATTTTACAAATTTGAAACAAGTTTTAAGTCTAAAATTTTCCTCAAGCATTCTCTCTCCTCTATCAATACCTTTGCAAGCTCAAAAAGGCAAATTTGAAGTGAATGGTATGGCCAAGAGAGAGAGAGAGAGAGTTAGGAGATGAAAATTTAGAAATTATTAACGGTCCTAGTAGTATTGAAATTGAAATAATTATTTTTCATATTCATGGATTCTCCTTTATGAACAATCCCTAAGAGTGGTAGCATGTCATTGTGTCCTATGCATCTAAGTAGGATCTATTTTTTCATCTATTTCTCCACTTCAAAATTATATGAAGAAGAATGGTTTTGAGAGATGTTTTTATAGGTCAATGATATAATTTTAATGGTTTTTAAATTATCTAATTCAACTCCATGAAGTTTCTTCACTTAGAGGAAAAGTGGTCTTGATGTACAAAGTGTTTCACTCACTCCTGCTAAAAGTTTTGTTTGTCTAAAGTGTTGGTAACTTTTAGGGGTTTATAAAACTCCATTTTTTATAAAAATTATCCTCACTCTCTCACATTTCATTTGTTCTCTATTGAAAAGCATATCCTTAGTTTTAGTCTTCAAAAAAATTCATATGCCTTCAGTTCATAAATGGTATTCCACAAGTTTGAGTACTATGTTTGAACTGAATGGTGATGAGAAAATAATGTTTGATATGTTTTTGGAGTTTTGAATTTCAGGTTGTGGAAATACTCAATTAAACCACACTCTCAAAAAATATTATAAGGTGTTATGGTCACTCACTATCAAGCAGACCTATAAGTGACCATTTATGGTTATCAATTTTCAATTTTAAGATTATTAGAGCCATGGGGGATACTTGATACATATCCTCATACATTAATATGGCCTTAACGTCCCCATTACCATCATCAAGTGATATAAATTTACTAGATATTCCAAGTCTCAATACATAGACCCTACATATAAGATGACTGTATACAGTCTGTATAGACCACTTAGATAGGGAAGTTGAGAAAGGTGACATGATTCTTGTCATAAGATTTATATACCATTAAGGGAGTGACAAGGAAGTGAAAAGTGGTTTGACTGTGCTAAGAAGTTAAAGAACTCAAGAAGTGGATTTGTATCCTTAAACAAGTAAGTAATGACCTTTAGGACCTAAGTTTATAGGTCCTCATTTTGGATCAAATCAAAATCAAATCTAGACAAGAACAATCCAAATAAGATACTTTAATGAAATATAAGATGAAAAATTTCACAAACAAGATAAATACACCTAAGTAATTGGACAATCAAGAGATGGTCAAGGGTCTAACCTAGCTAAGAATCCTATGAACTCTACCTATGTAGTAGGATAAATTAATTTGGATTTAATACTTCAAGCATCATGGCAAGTGATAGGACTATATTTTGGACCTAATGCTCAAATATCCCTTTAACACCTATAGGTTGTTAATGAAGCAACTAACATCAAACCAAAATAAAGAAGGTAGAAGTGTATGTAAGATCTCTAAGCCTATTTTGGATTATAAAAACAAATCCAATATTCATTAATAGGGTTATTTGTGTGAAATGAAGTCCTAAACATAAAATTTAGTCAAATCATCCAAACTAGTACCTATAAGTTACAAGCTCAAGATAAGTTGGTTATAAGCCTAAAGTGAGGGGAAAAATGGTGAAAAGTTTTGAGGTTTATCTTAGTTGACAAAAAAGTCATGAATTTATTTTAAAACAAAGGGAAACATATTTAAATTACTTTATAAAATTAATTAAACTAAGTTCTAAGTTTCCATACACAATCAAAAGGCAACCTATGGGTTTGCCTGCTTTCCATGCAATTTTTGCTTGAGTGAGTAGAGGGTGAGGTCTATGGAAAGTTATAAATGGATAAAAGTATTTTATAATGGTTTCATAATGTTATCAATGAATAATTATAACCCTTGGACCTAATAAAAAAGGTGAAAAAGGTCAAAACCATGTTTAGGCCTATAGGCCTAATTCTCACATACAGGGAGACCTAGGACCAGTCATGAGCAAATGTCTTACTGAGAGGTAATATGATCATCTGAATGTGTTTAGGATTTTATGTACATATTTTATAGTCTCTAAGATCATATATGGATAGATAAATCATGGAAAATCTAGTTTGGCCTCTTAAAACCTTCTCCAAATTTCCTTCATGTAAGCCTACTATTCAAACACAGTCTTTTCTTCCTTGGTAAGACCATGAACCAAAGGTATGAAGATATAATTTTTTATGAGAATGTAATAAGGTATATAAAATAAATTATGTAATCATCATCTATTATTTTTAGTCTTTAATATGCATAAACAAATACTAAGAGTCCAGACCCCTCTCAAATGGCTTATTTGCAAACTGAGGAGTACCTTCTCACACTCAGAACTTTCATGAGGATTTGCATCAGACCTAGTGGTGAATGAAGGTGTTGTATGGGTCCCATAAATAAAATATTATATAATTAAGATATATAAATAGGCTTTTTTATTTATGAATAATCCTTAAGAATGAAACGTGCTTAAAACCCTCATAAAATCTTGATAGTGACTAGTCAAGAGAAATAGACCTATAAAACACATTTAATGACATATTTTAAAAATATAACCTATTTTATTTTTTTATTACTCTAATTATGTTATCCACATGTACTTTTTCTATACTTTTAATTATACAAACTATAATAAATGCCATGTTTTCATGTTTTTTAGGGGTTTTGAGCAAAGGATAACTTTAAAATAATTTGAGTATGTAATTTGGGATGTTTTAAACCAATTAAAGACAAAAATTATTCACAATATATTCTATAGGTGGTTAAACAAGGCTCATTTTCCAAGGTAGTCTCAAACAGGCCTAAAATGAGACTAGATGGAAAGGTCATTTCATGGTTCTCACACTTCCACAAGGTCTCAAGACCTCAAAATTGAGTCTGAAGTTTTTTATAGCCTATGTAAAGTTAGTGACATTATTTTTGGTAATTTCACATGTGTGAGAAAGGTTTAGATCCAGAAAACATGGTTCTTAGGCAAGAAGGACCTGATTAAAGAGAGAGAAAGCTAGAAAAAATGGACTTCCACTTAGAATCTAGACATTAAACTTGGATGAATATTTAAGGCCATAATGGGTTCTATAATAGGCCTTCATTTTTTAATTACCATCCATACATTCTCCTACATAAGGAGG